>CM074495.1:3437489-3581316 GCA_037389245.1 Oryzias sinensis
ATATAACCGGCTGGGTAGCTCGGTTGGTAAGGTGCAGGACTGTCATGCAGGAAACCCCGGTTCGATTCCCAGGGCGGAATGAACAATTAATGGAAAAAATGGCAATGGAAATGGGGCAATTACCATGGAAATGGGGCAATTACCATAACAATGACGGGCAATTAACATCACCCAGTGAGGGTCCTTGGGCAAGTCCCTTAACGCTAATGCCTACCTCACAACATGAGAGACAATGAACCACATGTCATGCCGGCTCAGACGTCGCCCGGCCAAACAAGGTCTGCGTCAGGTGCTGAGGGACCAGAGCACCCTGATGGAAAGTGGGCTACTGGAACAAGACGGAAATAGACTAGATGTGAGAACAAGGGTCTGTTAGAATGCTACTACTCGAGTAATCCCACCCAGAGGGGTTACATGCATGGAATGAATGAATGGATGCTTCGAAACCCACAATCAAGGCTAACTGCCAAACAACTGGTAGCCCAGTGCTCTAACATCCACAAACGGCAACTCCTGTCACAACTTGAGATTGAAGCGATACAATACAATGCCACAGGAGAGCCAGAACAACAGGTCAGAGAGGAGGTTATACCACACTCCCACCCTGAGATTGGGTACACAGCCCCAACAACCACAATTCCGCTGAGCGGGGCCGCAACTGACCTGAAAGACAAGATCATGTCTACAATGAACACTAAGCAACCCCGACACCAGCTACAACGGTTAGGTGATGTACCGCCTGAAAGTCTACTGGAAACTGTGAATGAAGCATTGAGGGCAATTCCTACCACAACCATCACAGAAACCAATGAACTGGTTTACACTACAGCAGCAGTGATCCTTGAGATGCTTGGCTATAAGAGCAACCATGGAAGAAAGCAGTACCCACCATGGAAGCAACGGTTAAAGGCCAAAATCAAGGCGACTCGGAAGGATGTTAGTAGGCTGACAGAGGCTCAAAGAGGTACAATGAGTAAGCAAGTACCTAAGAAATACAGCCAGATGTCCATACCTGAAGCACTGGAAACTGCCAAACAAAGGCTCCTAGCCTTGAGCAGCCGCCTAAAGAGGTACACAAGAGACAATGAAGCCAGACGAATAAACAGGCTCTTCGCAACTCAACCTGCAAAAGTGTATGCTCAGTGGCAGGGTCAAAACAGCCGAGCAGACCCACCAAGGCTAGAAACTGAACAGTACTGGAAAAGTATATGGGAGAAAGAGACAGCACATAACAGCAATGCCCAGTGGCTGGTCTCTCTGAGAAAAGAACATAGCAACCTCCCTGAACAGAACCCAGTAACCATCACAGTGGCAGACATCCAAGAAAGAATCTCAGGTATGAAGAACTGGACAGCACCTGGCCCTGACATGATACATGCCTACTGGCTAAAGAAGCTTACCGCACTCCACGAGCGCCTGGCAGCACAAATGAACCAGCTGTTAAGAGATGGGACTCACCCCGAATGGCTAACGGAAGGGCGAACGATCCTGATCCAGAAGGATCCCTCAAAGGGTGCAGTCCCATCCAACTACCGGCCAATAACCTGTCTCTCCACAACATGGAAGCTCATGTCTGGCATCATTGCAACCAAGATAAATAGGCACATGGATCAATTCATAAGCAACACACAGAAGGGCATTGGTAGAGATTCCAGAGGAGCCAAACACCAACTCCTGGTCGACAGAACAGTCGCTCAAGACTGCAAGTCACGACATACCAACCTGTGCACAGCCTGGATTGATTACAAGAAGGCCTATGACTCAATGCCACACACATGGATCACTGAATGCTTGGAGCTGTACAACATCAACAGGACTCTAAGAGCCTTCATAGGAAACTCAATGAAGCTGTGGAAAACCACCCTTGAAGCCAATGGGAAGCCACTTGCACAAGTGTCCATCAAATGTGGGATATACCAAGGTGATGCTCTGTCCCCACTGCTGTTCTGCATAGGTCTGAACCCCCTCAGCCAAATAATCAACAAGACTGGCTATGGATACCGACTCAGAAATGGGGCCAACATCAGTCACCTCCTCTACATGGATGACATCAAGCTATATGCTAAGAGCGAGCGTGACATTGACTCCCTGATCCACACCACCAGGATCTACAGTACTGACATTGGGATGTCATTCGGGCTCGAGAAATGCAGCCGGATGGTGACAAAGAGAGGCAAGGTAGTCCACACAGGAGGGGTCTCACTCCCAGAAGGAACAATAGCAGACATCGAGGACAGTTACAAGTACCTTGGAATTCCGCAGGCAAATGGCAACCTGGAGCAGGCAACAAGGAAAGCTGCAACAGCTAAATACCTCCAACGAGTGAGGCAAGTCCTGAGAAGCCAGCTCAATGGCAAGAATAAGACCCGGGCAATAAACAGCTACGCACTGCCAGTTATCAGATACCCTGCAGGAATAATAAGATGGCCAAAGGAAGAGATACAGACCACGGATGTTAAAACACGAAAGCTCCTCACCATGCATGGAGGGTTCCACCCCAAATCCAGCACCCTGAGACTGTATGCTAGCCGCAAGGAAGGAGGCCGAGGACTAGTGAGCGTAGAAGCCACTATCCAGGATGAAACATCCAAGATGCATGAGTACATCAAGCTCAAGGCCCCAACTGACAGTGTGCTCAGTGAATGTCTCAGGCAATGGAGAGCAGAGGATACAGTGCTGGAGGACAGATCCTCATGGGAGGACAAACCCCTGCATGGGATGTACCACCGGACCATAACTGAAGTGGCTGATATCAAGAAGTCCTACCAATGGCTAGAAAGGGCTGGCCTAAAGGACAGCACTGAAGCGCTCATCCTGGCAGCTCAGGAACAAGCCTTGTGCACCAGATCGATAGAGGCTCAGATCTACCACACCAGACAAGACCCAAGGTGTAGGCTGTGCAAAGAGGCACCTGAAACAATCCAGCACATAACTGCAGGATGTAAGATGCTGGCAGGTAAAGCATACATGGAGCGCCACAATCAAGTGGCTGGAATAATATACAGGAACATGTGTGCAGAATATGGACTGGAAACCCCAAGGTCAAAATGGGAAACACCTCCGAAGGTGGTAGAGAATGAGAGGGCAAAGATCCTGTGGGACTTCCAGATCCAGACTGATAGGATGGTAATGGCGAACCAACCAGACATTGTAGTGGTGGATAAAGAACAGAGGAAAGCCGTTGTGGTGGATGTGGCAGTGCCAAGCGATGGGAACATCAGGAAGAAGGAACATGAGAAACTGGAGAAATACCAGGGACTCAGAGAAGAACTGGAGAAAGCCTGGAAAGTGAAGGTGACCGTGGTGCCTGTGGTAATTGGAGCACTCGGGGCAGTAACCCCCAAGCTGGAGGAGTGGCTACAACAGATACCTGGAAAGATCTCAGACATCTCAATCCAGAAAAGCGCAGTGCTAGGAACAGCTAAGATACTGCGCAGAACCCTCAAGCTCCCAGGCCTCTGGTAGAGGACCCGAGCTTGAGTGAGAAACCACCCACGAAAGGGTGAAAGAGGTTGTTTTTTTTTTTGTTTTTATATATATATATTGCCAGTTTGCATTTATAAATATGTTTTCTTTTATACTTAGCTTGGCCACCTAAGTTAGGATTTAGAAAAATATCTTTACCTCTTTTTAAATCTATAATTTTAACATGTTTTATTAAACTTTTTTTTTTTATTAGCTTTTCTTAATTTGTTTTAAAGTGCTTTACTGAAGTCAATATTTTGCAGTCAATATTTAGCTCCAGCATTTATTATTTTTTACTAATTAGATTCAGGATTTTTTTTTTTTTTTTTTGCAGTTCCCTAACAATCTTTATTAGATTAGGAACAAATGAATAGGTGTTATACACATGTTTGTCAACAACATTTATAATTGATGTATGGTGTGTATATTCAGTTTAAGTATAGAAATAATTGAGGATAGTTTTTGGAAAGGCTAAACCAGTTTATGAATATTGAAATTTAATGAAAATGTAGAAAATGTTTCGACTTTTTCTTCCTTCCTGGCTGTGATTTCTGTCAGAGTTCGTCTGCTGATGGAGTGTGGGTATCCGGGGAAGACGCCTCCGCGTGCCTCCCTGCAGGGGAGGACCAAGCGCTGCCATCTGGAACAGATCGTTGACGCACTTGAAGAAGTCAGTTTTCTAACTAACTGGTTTGGGATTCCTTTGACGGATCGGCAGGAAGTTATTGGAGTCGTGGCAGACGGTGTCTTTCTGCTCCCACGGATGAGCGGAAAGGCTTTGAGGAGAAAATAACCGTTTTACACGACTGGAATGTTCTGGGTTTAAATTGAAAGTATTCATTTTTAAGAATAAAAAGACTTTTTAGAAAAGACATGATCTTCTGAGACATGATCTTCCATGCATGTCTCAGTCTAAGTGTGTGTGTGTGTGTGTGTGTGTGTGTGTGTGTGTGTGTGTGTGTGTGTGTGTGTGTGTGTGTGTGTGTACACCCATTACCACAAAATCAGCAGAAAACAAAATAAGTTTCTCAGACATGAAAGAGGCCCAGAATGGAGGATGATCTGTTTTCAGTCTCGGTCAACCGCACTCCAGTCCTCCACTCAGCCAATCCGTCCAAACTCCATCTTTCCATCTTCTGCCACCCAACCGCTGGAACACATGTGGTAAAGCGTTGCGCTATTTCAACATGTCATCTCACGCAAATCCCTTCTTTAAGACCAGCATGACTGATGTGCAGGATGTCTGTTGGGGATTTGGATGCTTGGGATTTGGCTCTGTGACGCAGTGTCTCGCTCCTCGGAGGCACGACCGGATCAGGCAGAGTCCGGAACGGTAGAGGAGGTCTGGGCTATCCAGCTGTTAGCAAAACGAGGATGGAGCTGGCACAAAAGAGAAGCTCCGACTGAGGAGCAGAAGGTTTGCTCTCTAGTTTTTCTGGCAGGTCATGCTGCTCATCAAAAACTTTCGTCTTCTTTTTTTTTAGTATTTCCTTTCAAGTTAGAAATAAAAAGAAAAGAACTAAGGCTTTCACGTTGGGAGCAACCTCAAAGACCCACTCCTGTCATCTTTTGAGCTATTTTAAAAGCATTCCTATTAGTCCTTTGACTTTAATTACCATATTTTTGACCCCAAAAAATGCAACTCATTCTGCAAAAAAAAAAAAAAAAAAGGAATGCTGTTTTTCTAGGACATTTAGCCGCAGCGTAGAGCCGTAAGGAGAGAGGAAATTCAACAACCAAGACTTTGTGTGTGCGTTTTGGGCCTCCTTAGAGCGCATGCGTATTACCTGCACGTCCCGTGTGTGCAGCATTAGTGAACCCTTAAGGGAACTGCAACACTACGCTCTCTTTAAGATGCAGCCGCACCTGTCTGTGACTCTCTGTGGGCCCAGAGACCCCAAAAACTTCCAGCACCCATATGGGTCAATCCTCTTTACAGATGCTGCACATTTTCAGACTATTGCGCAAATGTGCAGCATCTCTGCACATCTGTGCAGCAAATCGGAGTCAACTCCCTTTAAAAATCGCTGACCTATGGGGGTTCAGAGTCCGATGGGTGACGTCAGAGATTATTGGTTCAATTTATTTCTATAAAACCAGGGGAAATAAATCGAATGGATGGCGTCAACTCACGGTTCCTTCACCTTTATATATATTCACTGGACTTAAATAACCTATATAATGCTATTCTAAGCATTCCTGAAAAACTGTAATGATAAATGATCATATATTACCTTTGGCACACTCAAGAATGAGTTACAGGATCAAAATAACGCTTTGGGGGGTGTTTTTCATGAGGAATGAACATTATAGTTCTCTTAAAAGCTCAAAAAAGTGGATTTTGCATAATACAGACCTTTTCATCAAAGTAATCTCAGCCAGAAAATGCTGCAGGGAAATGTGTATGCAGGTCAAAATCATGTGCATCATCAGAACCGTCATGAGAACACGCCTGTGCATCCACAACAGCCAACCCCCCCCCCGTCTCAGAAGAGTGTAAGGCCCGACTGAAATGGCTTTAAATGCTCCAAAGCCATTCACCTCTGGGAACATACCTGTTCTTGCAAGCCTCAAATGAACAGGTGCTTCCTTTCAAAGGCCCTTCTCTCCCTGACCCCCCACCCCCACCCCAAACCCTCACCCTTCCCCAATTTCTTCCCCTTGCTCTCGGCTGCAACTTTACGCCGCTTCTCAACCGCAGGCCTTTTGAAATACCTCCTTTCGTCTGGTCTGCACTTCAAAGTCAACTATCACCCTCCAGCCAGATCCTGGAGGGGCGGGGTTCCAACGCCGTCGGGCCGAGTGCCTGAATACCTGAGACATCAAAGTCTGTGGGGTAATAATGGAAAAGAAACAGGAAAACAACATTTTCTGTTGTGTTTACCTGATTTAGACTCATCTTTTTCAACACAATGAACACAAAGTTGGAGTTTTTAAAAGCAGGAATCCTTTAGGTTGAGGAATAATTGTTTTCTCCTCGTGGTTTGAAGTTTGACTGGACAGTAATTCTGTCTGCTTGTTGAATCTCCAGTGGAGGAACTTAAACCAGCCTTGATCTTGTCTTTATTCAAGTCTTTTCTGTAGTTTTTGCATTTGTTTTCTCCATTTCTGTCATGGTTTGGGTTTCTTTGTATTGATTCTTGCTTTCCGTCTTGTTTCTGCCATGTTTGAGTCCTGTTTCCTGTTTTATTTTGAAAGGTTAACTGTTATGTCATGGTCTTGAGTTTTACTTCCCTATTCCCAATCTCTCCTGATCATGTTCACCTGTGTTTTGTCAGTGCTGTTTGTATTTAAGTCTCTGCCTTCCTCTTGTGCTGTTCCACTAACGTCTCTTCCCTGGCTGTCATGGCCATGGCCGTCTTCTGCCCCGTTTACCTGGTAAGCCCACAGTGAGTTTTTGTTTCCCTGCTTAGCAGTGCCTTTTGTTTGTGAATAAACCCCTTGCCCTGGGACCGTGTGCCTCCCGTCTCTGCATTTTGGGTCCTTCATGCTCACCAGCCCACCAAACCTGACAATATCCTTGTTTCTCATACATGTTACAGTCCAGACGTTAAACTGAGGGTTGCTTCTTCCGCTTTAATTCTTGTGACAGTCCTTCACTCAACAATGGTAAAAGAAAAACAGTTTGTTTTCTAAAAGGAACTTCACATTGTGGCAGACTGTCATCTTTGCTTCACTTCATAAAGATAAAGGTCATGGTCAGCAGTCGTGATGACAGCATGTCTCCATCATCAAGGTTGCATTCAGACAGAACACGTTTTCTTAAAGTGAACCATAATTCCCAGATAACCCGGAATAAATTTTCAGTCTGAATACACCCAAGCGGACCCTTCTTTTGAGGTGGTCTTGGTTTGTGTCCAATCTGAGTGAGCTTTGGTTCGCTCTGAGGGTGTTTTCAAACTAAGAAAACCATTTGGTCCAGACCCAGTCTGCTCAGTTTGGTCCAGGTCGAGTTCCGAACCTTGTCTTTTGTCTCTATTCAGATCGCCGTCAAGGGGACTTCCCTGTTCCGGACTAAAGCTAGTATACAAAACCACGTGACTAAAGATCTCTTCTCTTATTGGTCAGGAATTAAGAGGGTGGGGCAAAGCAACTAGAGGCAGATGTTATGGAAGTCTGTCCACAAATGTGTCTACATTTTTGTGTATTCACACTTGTGCATTTGTATATATACAGTATATGTGTGTATGTCAACATTTGTGTGTGTGTGGATACAGTGTATTCTGTGTGTTGAATGCATTTCGTCAGTGAAATAACAGGATGATGTCATCTGTTAAACTCCCACTGTGATTTCATCGATTTATGAATCTGATTTCTGCAGACGAATTTTCATAAATTCCACATGAATTCGCTGAATTTGCACAGTTGTTTCTGATGTGGGTATTTGCTATGATTCTATTTAAATTTGTGTACTTTTCATTGCCAGTTGTTGCAACTTCATCTCTTTGTGCTTTTCTCTGCTCATCTGTTCTCAGTGGGGTTTTTTTCTTTTCTTTTTTTTTATTTTACTTTTCTTGAAATACTTGGAAAGAGCTATTTTGTTTTTTCAAAGTGTCTCAATGAAAAATGTTTGTAGAGTTTATTATGAAAGGACCCTTTATGATTCGCTGCCCTCCATGTTCCCCAGCCCATAATTTCCTGCAGATCATGTCATGAGAGTTTCCCACTGTGGTTTGCGCGCTGACATCATTGCAGCCATGCAACACACTCCGAGCCGGCTGGAGTCAGTAGTCATGGTGGGGAAAGCTTCTCCCACAATCTGGGGGCTGGGGGGCCCCTAATTGCTTTATGTAATAACATGCTGCAGGGATGCTCTCTTCAGTGAGCATGAATGTAAAATTGTTCCCCCCTCCCCATTATTTTCTTTCTTCATTAAAGCATAACGTCACCGTGCCAACAAAGGCACAATTCACTGAGGCCGGGAGTCGGATCCCAGCAGAAGCGCCACACTCATAGGCCGTGCTCGGATGCTCCCTTTGGGAATTTTGCAGCAGCTCTGGGTCTGGTGTTTGCTCTACATTTATGCAGCTCTGCTGGAAAAGCACAGACTGTGGATGAAATCAAATCCAACAGAAAATGAACAGCTCTGATGCGGAAAGTTCCTGTTTGTACTTTGACCTCAGATCTGAAACAAGAAAGCTGCTCAAATACTAAAGACTGTGAAAACGTACGGTCATCTTTTGAATCTGTGTGTGTAGGAAAACCCTTTAAACGTTTAATAATAAAAACTTTATTCTGAAAGTATTTGTGAATTTATAAACCATGTTGCAGCACTTGTAACTCATTTTACTGCCAGGCCCCTCCATAGTTGGTGGAAGATCTGCACTGTAGAGCCAAACTCAATACTTAACTTTTGGGCCACCTTAAGCAAAAGTACCGGTAGTACAGTTGGAGTTTATTTTTGCTAAGTATACTGCAAGTGTACTATGGAACTATACTGAAATGTAACTCTCATGTAGGACGTACATTAACTGAATGCTTCTTCAAAATAAATTGGAATATTTTAATTTTAGAATATATAGTTAATATATAAAAAGTAAACTTTACATATTCTGCCTCACTTCTAGTATAGAGTAAGTATATTTGTAATACACTTTAATAAACGACTTTTTGCTAAGGGTACAGATTTTCTGATTTTACGATTTATGTCTATGTATTTCCTCTTCTTTTTATTTGTTTTCTTTTAAAATTATATCATCCTTTTGTTACGTTTTTTTTGTTCCTTTGTGTTTTGTTTTTGGATTTCTTGTTTTATTTTGAAGTATTTCCTGTTTGGTTGTTTCGAGTTTTACCTTGCCCCATCAGTCCTGAGTGTTTCCACCTGTGTCTTATTGCCTTGTATGTATTTAAGTCCTGTCTTTCCCTTCCTCCTGTGCTGGTCCATATTGTATTCTTCCCCGGTTTTGAGTCTTTCGAGTGTTTCGAGTTTTGCCTGCCGTATGCAGTGGTTTTGGTTTGTCTTTAGTTTATGTTATTAAATCCCGTTCCCCTGCAACCTCCTGCCTCCTCTCCTCTCTGCGCTTGGGTACTCCCTTTTCCCCGTGACATTATGGACCAGCCTTACCAGTACCCAGCAGAGGGGACCTGTCTCTGGTGGACCTCTGGCTCTTCCCAGGTCTACAGGGACTTCAAGGGGAGTCGCCTGGCCGTGAGGGGGGGTCGACCACGTCACCGCCGCCCTCACCGCAAGCCCTCCCCAAACTCCTGGATGGAGCTGGACATTTTCCAGCCACGGGCCTTCCTGGACCCTCTGGACCAGGACCTGTGGCTGTGGGAGGACCCCTACCTGGAGGAGGAGGGGGTCGAGTCCCAGTGGACTTTGGAGGGTCAGCTCCCCGCCTCCTTCTTCGTCGGGCCTCGTTTGGCTGTGCGAAGGGGCTGCCGTCGTCGCCACCGTCCCTCTCGACGCCCCGTTTTGGTTCAGGAGGTGGAACTGGAGGCGTCCCAACCCGGTCCTGCGTCCAGGAGGGAGCCGGACCCACCACGACCCGTTCCGGCTCCAAGGAGGTTGCCGGACGCATCTCCTCCCGTCCCTGCTCCTAGGAGGGTCCCGGAGGCACCCCGTCCCGTTCCGGCTCCTAGGAGGGTCCCGGAGGCACCCCGTCCCGTTCCGGCTCCTAGGAGGGTCCCGGATGCAGCCCGTCCCGTTCCGGCTCCGAGGACTGTGCTGGGCCCACCACGACCCGTTCCGGCTCCGAGGAGGTTGCTGGATGCAACTCCTCCAGTTCCGGCTCCTAGGAGGGCCCCGGTCGCACCTCGACCCGTTCCGGTTCCGAGGAGGTTGCTGGACGCAACTCCTCCAGTTCCGGCTCCTAGGAGGGTTCCGGTCGCACCACGACCCGTTCCGGCTCCGAGGGGCGGTGCCGGAACCACCACGACCCGTTCCGGCTCCGAGGGCGGTGCCGGAACCACCACGACCCGTTCCGGCTCCGAGGTGGGTGCCGGAACCATCACGACCCGTTCCGGCTCCGAGGTGGGTGCCGGAACCACCACGACCCGTTCCTGCACCGGACGTCTGGCCCGAGCTGCCCGCCGCAGACCTTGAACCCGAGCTGCCCGCCGCGGACCTTGAACCCGAGCCGCCTGCAGCGGACCCTGAACCCGAGCCGCCTGCAGCGGACCCTGAACCCGAGCCGCCTGCAGCGGACCCTGAACCCGAGCTGCCCGCCGCGGACCCCGAACCGCTGCCGCCTGCAGCGGACCCTGAACCCGAGCCGCCTGCAGCGGACCCTGAACCCGAGCCGCCTGCAGCGGACCCTGAACCCGAGCCGCCTGCCGCGGACCCTGAACCCGAGCCGCCCGCCGCGGACCCCGAGCCGCTGCCGCCTGCCGCGGACCCTGAACCGGAGCCGCCCGCCGCGGTCCCCCAGCCGCTGCCGCCCGCCGTGGCCCCCCAGCCGCTGCCTCCCGGCCGCCCTCTGGATCCGCTTCGCCGGACAGGGCGATCTCCGGGCCGTCCTCCGGACCCGCTTCGCCGGACTGCTGTTGGCCCTTGGATTGGCTTTTCGGGCCCCCTCCTCCTGGACTCTTAGAGGAACCTCGGTGCGGTTCCTTGAGGGGGGGGTTATGTTACGGTTTCAGTTCCTTTGTGTTTTGTTCTTGGATTTCTTGTTTTATTTTGAAGTATTTCCTGTTTGGTTGTTTCGAGTTTTACCTTGCCCCATCAGTCCTGAGTGTTTCCACCTGTGTCTTGTTGCCTTGTATGTATTTAAGTCCTGTCTTTCCCTTCCTCCTGTGCTGGTCCATATTGTATTCTTCCCCGGTTTTGAGTCTTTCGAGTGTTTCGAGTTTTGCCTGCCATGTTGTTGTTGT
Source organism: Oryzias sinensis (assembly GCA_037389245.1). Classification (NCBI taxonomy): domain Eukaryota; kingdom Metazoa; phylum Chordata; class Actinopteri; order Beloniformes; family Adrianichthyidae; genus Oryzias; species Oryzias sinensis. Next base: position 3,448,767 of record CM074495.1, read on the forward strand.
TTTTCAATGTTGTTTTTCATGATTTAGAGTATAGGGTCACCAACCCCATTCCTGGTGGGCTACCACCCTCCTTGTTTTGCCCTTACCTTGCTTCAGTAATTGCTGCTCACCTGTATCAGGTGTGTTCAGTCAATCAGAAACCGGGCTGATTTCATCCAGCTAATCAGCATCTACTGAAGCAGGGTTAGCGACAAAACAAGCAGGTCGGTAACCCAAGAGGAACAGGGTTGGTGACCCCTGATCTGGAGTATAAAAATAGAGCTCCTGCATCTAAAGACAAAACAAAAGACTCCACAGCATGAAACTCCCACTGCCGTGCTTTACAGTTCAAGTCCAGCCCATTTTCATTTTAGCAAACAATTTTTCCACTAAATGCCAGGTATTCTAAGCAATGAGATGTTTGTCCAGAAACTGGCCAAAAATAAGTATAAGAAATGTTTTTTATCATGATTTTAGAGCATATAAATAAGTCTCTGGCATCTAAAAACTGAAAAGCTCCGCAGGATGAAACTCCAACTACCGTGCTTTACATTTGAAATCAAGCCCATAACATTTTAGCAAACAATTATTCCACTAAACACTGTCAGGAAAACATTGGTAATAGTGAGACTAGATGTCCGGGAACTGTTCGGAAGACATACGTCCTCCAAACGTATTTTCGTTGTTCCACTGACAATGACAAATAAATATCTTGAATCTTGAATTTGATTAGAGCTGCAGTGGGAAGAGATCCCCTCAAAGCCTTCTTTCTTCAGAGCTTGATTGTCTGAGCTGACACTTCTGCAGAGAATTCAGAGATTCGTTCTGTTCTAACCCTTATACTACCCTAGACACTTTAACATTGGGAGTTGGGTCATCTAGACCCACTAGACGGTGCGCGGAACCTTTTTTCTTCAATGATTTGTGATCTTCACTATTGTGCATGGATTACATAAAATCTTTCCACCTTTATCCACCTTTGTCATGGTAGGAAGAACACGTCGAAGTAAGGGTGGGGTCATCTAAGATAGCACAAGGGTTAAGGCAACTTAGTGCGTTTTGAATACTTTTTCAGCTCTGAATAAACTGGCAGTATCCAGCAGAGGGCAGACTTGTAGTTAAAGAGTCCGCCTTTCCTCTGTCAGTAATTGGATCAGTGTAACTTGTTGTCTTAAAGCGTGCAGCCCATTAATAAAGTGATCATCTAAATTTAATTCAGCGGCATCACTGCAGGCTTTGTGCCTATAAATCCCATCAGTTGTGTATTCATGCGTTTCATGGCAGCGTGGGTGGAAACAAGCAGTGATGGGACATGTGGTGTGGGTCAGGACTGTGATGTGTGATGTGCCCGAGATCTTCTCAAGTTCAGCTTCTTCTTCCACCACTTTTCTCTGTTATGTCAGTTGGGCCTCTAGGCTCCTCCAGGGGTGACGGCATGACCCAAGGAGTCCACATGCTTGGACTCATAAACACAACGCCACTCAGCCGACGGCAAGCCTTGTTCTGGGATATTCTTCAGCTTGTAGACCTTCAGCTGGAAAGATTTCTTTGCTGAAAGCTCAGAGAATATTAAAAAAGAATACATATTATATCAAGCCTGTAGGGGAAAAAAAGTATTGAAAAGCTTCAGAAAGGAGATGCTCTGTGGGAAACAAAATATGTACAGATCCTAACATGTCATTAATGCAAATCCAAGTCACTAATATCATAATTAAAATGCTGACACAAAGTTACCATAAAACACTAAAATAACCAGTTAGACCACAGAAGTTTGCATGGATGGATTTTTCTGCTGCCACAAATACAAGTTGGATAAGGACTTGAGCATCTTTAACATCCTCTCTGGTCGTCTGTTGATCTGTTTTCAAAGTGTTCCCAGTGGTCTTTCAATTATGATTTTTTTTTTTTTTTTACCAAATTAATAAAATTGGCTTGCCCAATTTGCCTGGAGCAAGCCAGCCCCCTCTTCCCATTGCCGAGAGCTCTCTGTTTACACTCACCCACTAGCTTACCCCCTAAAATTACTGATGCAACAAAAATGGCAAGCATTATTGGATCTATCCGGCTGTACAGTTTAAAGTCAGATGCCTGCTTGGGCGAGGAAAACCAAGATGTATATGGATGTAGTCGTCTACACGCTGATGCACCAGAAAGGAGCAGAGCAGGGAGCTTGTGGCCCGCCTAGCATTTTCTATGTAACCACTACACTCTTTTTACGAACAGCAAAATAATTCACAGCAATTTGAATAAATATATACTCAGAAATGCAAAACTAAGCTTAATGTTCTGAATGTAAATCCTCCATCAGAAAAATACCATAAAAACTCGTTAAATTTTTTTTTTTATTAGAATGAGTTTAAACTTAATAAGTTAAAGTTACTTTGGTTTGTACAAACCACAAGAATTCTTATTGGTCGGCTTGGTAGCTACCTTAAAAGTATCGAGGTACGCTTCTTTTAACATTAGGTTTAGAAACATAATGTTGCCCCTTACTACTCGATTTTGTTACTACAGATCAACGTGAACAACTGTGCAGACAAAATACACAGCTGGACGCGTAAAATGAACTTTATTTTTTATACCGTGTGTTTATATCTGTGTTTTTGTGCCTTGCCTAGTTGGACGCTGTTACTTTTAATGTATTTTCGTAATTTTTAATTGTCCTTTTATCTCTTTTATTATTGTAAAGCATTTTCGTACCCCGAAGGCATTGTAAAGGGCTTTATAAATAAAGATTAATTCACAACTGCATTATAAAAATGTTGATTCAGTCTAAAGTGTTCCATTTAAATAATGTAGGCTACTTGAAATTTAGCCAATATTTTTTTTATTTTCATTCTTGGTATCAAAACTAATTAATTGTTTGGGTTGTTAAAATGAACTAAGCCTGGGGCCAAATTTGTGTGTAATCAATGAAGCTTTAAATAAATATTTTATTGCATAGCCATATATTTGGCCTTATCTTTTCAAGTATATTTAAATAATGAAACGTCAGTGATTTATCTAAATAAAGGCCAGAATTTAATTTATTTTTGTATATGACAGTAAATAACGTGTTTGTTTTTTTATCAGTGTTCTGTTCAGTTTTGTTGGGGTTCCTGGGGGTCTTTTCTCTCCACCATCACCTGGAGCATGCTCAGTGCAACTGACCACCTTAAAAGGCGTTTGATTCATTCTGCTCGTCCTCCACATGCTTAAATACAAACAAGATTTAAGGTAGAATGATCTGTTGTTCATGATTGCACTTAAAAAAAAAACACAAATTGAGTTAAAATGTTTAACTATCTTGGTTCGGTGAAAATGTAGTCCACTATTGAAGCCGCTGGGTGAGCAAACATGGATGCGATAGAAAAATTAGCCCGGGTAAATCATGAAGCGTCCTGGACCGGGGTCGTGTTTGTTTTAAGGTGGAATTGCGGCGTGAAAAGTGTGGGGAGAGGAGCCCCGCCGCGGCGCCGCAGAGCTCGCCGGATCCACTTCAGGACCCGCTCGGGAAAACGCACTTCCCCGTCACTTTTGCGTGGAGCTGTGGAAGTTTGCGTGAAAAAAAAGGTAATAGTTGGAGCGCGCGGAGCCTCCTTAACGGAGTGCTGGGACTTCAGAGAGGGGAGCGCGGAGGAGAGAGGGTCAGACGAAACGGTGGGTGGGGATAGAGCCCTTTTGGGAGAGAGAGAGAGGGGGGGGGGGAACTAAAAAAATATCACGTGTTCGGAGATCAAAGGAGATCCGCTTTGTAGAGGAGGAGAGGAGGAGGGAGGGAGAGAGAGAGGGCCAGTGTAATTGACAAGGCTCGCGGTAGTGAAACAAACACGCTTCAGCCCAGCTCGGCTTTTATTGCACAATCCCGACTCCTTTGAGGCTGTGCGCGCGCGGACCCGGTTTCAGACGCCTCCACCTGACCAGTTCACCCGTGAGAAATTATGTCCCGATCCGAGCCGATCCAGCCGGCAAGATGATGCTTTTACCGCGGGGAGGAGGCTCGGATCGCGCGCCCGACTCGCTGCTCCTGGTGGTCTTGCTGGCCGCCGCCTCTCTCGGTGCAGCTAAGGATACAGCCTTTGTGGAAGTGGTGCTGTTCGAGTCCAGTCCCAATGGAGATTATACCACGTACACGACTGGCTTGCAGGGACGCTTCTCCAAAGCCGGAGCCACGATCAGCGCGGAGGGGGAGATCGTTCAAGTAAGTGCGCGAGACTCCGGGGTGAGACGCCTCGCTGCCTGCCTGCCTGCCTGCATGGCGCGGCGGAGGATGGTGGTTCGAAGCCTGCAAGCATATGCGGTCACAAGATGGCTCCTATCTGCTGGAATTCATTGACGGGGAAACATGCTTCTGCAAGTTATGTAGTTGGAGTCTGCAGATCACGTCTGCGCACTTTACGCACGGAAATGCGCGCAATTTGGATCAAAGGGGTTTCCTGAAATAATTGCGGAAAAGTTTGGAAACTTTGTCTGCAACTTTTTATCTTACCCCCCGACTCCGACCTCCTTTTAAAAGCCAGAAGGGGCTTAATTTGTGTTTCCTTTATAGTAAACACGAGTGTTTTGGGGGACCATACCCCCCCCCAACACACACACACACACATCATCCTGCGACCACAAGTGCACTCGGCTTGCATGCGCGCGTGCAGCTCCTCCAGAGTGAAAACATTGAAATAACCGTGCAGGTGTTTCCACTCTCCACCTCATAAACATCAAGAATGGATTCATGTTGTGCCACTGTTAACGTCTGGATCAGAACAAACACTCCAAACTTGGTAAACATGAGGTAAAGGCCATGTTGAAAAAGATGTCACGTTCATACAGTTCGACTCAACCATCAAGCCACGCCCACTTGAAGCATTGACTGATCTGTCACCAATTGTGGGCGGGTCTTGCATGAACTTTAGTTGCTAAGGAAACCAGAGAAAATGACTTTAACACAGAGACACAAATGTTTCTACACTTAAGCCCAAGCATTAAAAAAAATGGTATAGTTGCTACGGAGTAATCGCCTTCTGCTCTATTTCATGCCTTTACCCCACATTTGCACTTACGGGTGGGTACGGGTACTGTCTGCGGGCGAAAAAAAAGGGTTATCCTTTATAGGGAACTCAGGTGGTCCGCACAAAATTTTAAGACAGTCAGTAAGGGGCCAAAACTCACTAACTTCCTAACGCATAAGGGCCCCGTACGACAGCGTCACCCGTAAGTTCATGCAACTTACATTTTCCTTGCAAATATTTCATGAAACTCTTGACACACGCTGCACAATGGTACGTTCCAGTTTCGTGAGGTCCATTTAGGTGGCCGTACTAACCTCAAGGGAACTGCAAGACACACCTGCACTAACCTTAAGACGACGACCCTCTACGAGCCCGGACAACCCAAAGACCCACAGCACCGGCTCAGGTCAACCCCCCAGTACAGGTGCATGTGACTAAGGCTTTAGCAGAGGCTGAACTCGTCGCACATCCCCTCCACTGAGAGTTCTTCCACCTGCAGTTTGGTTTTCTCTTACAAATGAGGACGCTGGGAGTAAAAGAAAGACGATACACGGCGATCAAAGGTGGGGGTTCTGAAAGGGAGCCCTGCCGTGGTCATTCGGCGCCGCTTGGTAACCACACAGCGGAGTCAGACCTCGGCTTTACGTCGAAAAGCCACATCTATTTAGGTTTGCTTTCTTTACAAACATAGCGTCTGACCACTTGGAGACAGCTTATACTTTGTCAGGCTGTAATGAGGGGCGGCTTGTCCGGCGCTCCGAAACTTCTCCATATAGTTTACACTGAAGATTTATGGAAGACAAAGCTGACAAGATGGGTTAAAGCACATTTTGAAACTTAAGATCTGCTGCTGTGTTCAACTTCGAAGGGGATTCCTGCCGCGTTTTGAGCTGGACCTGGTTTGAGCGCAAATATTTACCTGTGCCACAATCGCACCGAAGGCGGACGCGATGGGCGAAAGCAGAGCTGACGCCTCGGGTCTTCTCTGCTTCTGTCTGATAAGATCGCTGAAGGTTTGCTTTGTGTGCACAGTAGTGGTCGGACCTCAGCAGGTACGGGTTCAAATTCAGGGGAGAGTGTGTGTAGGGGTGGGGGGAGTTCTTGGCATGGATCCTGAGCAAAGACTCTCTTGTATGATCACCACTTGTACGCTCCTTTTCTAATTCCCTAAAGTTAACTGGGCCTCAGCTTTGCCTGAAGAGTGCTAAAAGTGGCACACGCTGCCCGGGCCAAAAATAATAAATTAAGTTAATTTGCTTCTTGGGACGATGAACTGGTGCCAAGCCCCAGGTTTCTTCAGCCGTTGCCTCAACTGCTGCGGCTCAACTCTGTAATAGGAGAGTAATTGAGGTCTCTTTAAATCACTCTGACAGGACATTAGACTGGGCCGTCAGACAAGATGACATGCTCCCACTGCGAAACTCTTATTTTGTGGAAATATCTACCTACTTTTGTTTAATTTTTTCCCTTATTTTGCAGAAAGTTTTTATTTAGAAAATCATAAAAATACATTTTTTTATTTGCCTTTGGAGGAAAGATGCTTTTCTTTTCCTCATACAAGTTGGAGCGATCCACAGAGATGAATCGTTCTATCCAATTTTTTTTTCTGCTGTTAAAACTGCAGTTTTGTGGTAAAAAGGTGGAATCTTTTTCAACATCTCAGAGCTGAACCCGTGCATGTAGGAGTTATTGGCTTTACGCTCAACATTTGGGTTTGAAAAACGTAGACGAGGCTCGCCAAGGAACGTTTACTTAAATCTAGAAATCCATTACATTCCTTAATATCTGACATGAATGAAGTTGTATGGTTGTATGGGCCATGTGGTTTGTGGATGTCCTCCTTTGGGAATCAAACTGAGACTTCTAAGTCTTCTGCAGATGTTCTGGAAGTCCTCCATGTCTCGTAAAGGCGGCAGTTCCTTAGATGCTTCTATGCAGAAGTGCATGTCAGAAAGAACCTGTTTATAGAACTTTTGGTGTTGCCCTTTTTAACCAGAGTTGTTCAGGTTCTGATGCAATTTTCCCATAAAAATGAAAGGTTGGTCACAGAATGTGGATGTGAAAGATATATCTGTCTTTTTTCCTTTGGTGGAATTCTACTAATAACAAAAAACAACAACTATGCTCTCCATAAAAAGCTAGAATTTATCTTCTGTCTTCTGTTTGTGTTTTATCAGATTACACAGTTTGTGTCATTGGAGCGACTCTCTCTGATGGATAGCGGTGTTTAAAAACCCCTCTAACCATCTTTTGATCCATTTTCACAGCGTTCCCAGTGGTCTTTAAATTATGACTATGTCGTTGTCAACCAAAAAAAAAAAAAAACTGGGTTGTTTTGTAGGACATAGTTTCTGCGGAATTCATAAGACATTTGCCCTCTGAGTTGTCAGTGCGACCGTTGGTGCACAGAAACCCCTTCCCGTCTCCCATAACCGAGAGCTCTCTGTTTACAGCCCCCCCACACCCCCAGTCTAACATTGCTGTTGAAATGGTAAGCAACATTGGAGCTATCCAGCCGTACAGTTTAGAGCCAGATGCCAGAAACCAAAGCAGTACCTAGATTTAGTCGTCTACAAGTGGATGCATCAGAATAGGGCGGCCCAGCCAGCAAATTTACCACGTCACTCACAAATACGATCTTTTTCAAACCGTATTTTTTTGTCTGCTTCTGATTCACAACAATTGGAATAAAGAAATATTCAGAAATGCAAATTTTAAGCTTAATTTTCTTTATAAACGTCTTCCATCATCAGAAAAATGTTAAAAACACCAAAAACACAATTTTCATCAGTGAGTCTTTAAATACATTTAAAACTGACACGACAACATTTATTAAAAGTTGGGCCTTTTTGGGCCGAATTTGCACTTGCAAATATTTCATGATGTGAACAGAAGCTCCATCTGCCGCTCATCATCGCTGTATTGTCTCTAAAGACGTTTTCCCCGCAGTGATGCTCACATCTGGCTCCCCCTGTGAGAGACGTGGCAGGGAGGGCAGCCACATGGAAGCCATCGGCCCCAACCTGAAGGAATAATGTGGCTTCCTCATAAGAGGCGACCCGGCGCATCCTCCTCCTCTTCCTCAGACAACAATGCGCCTAAAGACTGGAGCGTCTACCTTGCAGTTGGCAGGAGTTGTGTCGCGCTGCATTTAGACTATAATGAGGGCTTTAGTGGTTGAAACCATCTAGAGCGCTTTCTCACCGCAGCCTGGAAACCCCAAGAGGCCGTAGGGGCCGGTCCGTTCGGCGGATGCCAGGGACGGGGGCCCCTCCTAGCGCTGAAGCGACAGTAGCAGCAGTACACAAACGAGCTTCTTTTTTCATTTATTGGCTTGGCAGCCACAGCTGTATTTTAAGTGCCATCGTCTCCTAACCCTGAGTCCACTTTCATGTTCCAGCCAAGGTGATTTCAGGCTGTTTTTGGAACAGACTAAACAGTTTCTCTGTTGCTTAACACGTCCCACCACCAGCCCCCCACCCCAGGAATTGTAGATTAGATGCTCAGAGTCCTTAGATGCCCTTAGTGGGGAAAAATGCCATGGATTATGTGTATGGTGGCTCGGTGTTGCAGGTGAACGCCACATGTTTTGGTTGGGATGCTTCCTGCGGCTCTTCTGCACGCATGCAGAAATCCAGGAAGTAAGGTGCTTGTTTTTATCACAGGTGTATCGGAGCAGCAGCTTGAACTGCGTTCACACATGGAAGTGCATTTCTGACAAACATCAATCATCTAGTGATGGACTTTCCTGGAACAGAGAGGCTGGTTTGATAGTGAAATGTAAAGCCTTAGCCACTTTCACCTGCAGGTTGTTGGGTTTTCCGGGGTCCGTGGAGGGTTGTAGAGAGGAGCGGACAGATCTTGAAGGGCCTATATCATGCAAAATCAACTATTTGAGCTTTTAAGTGTATTATAATGTTAATTCCAAAGCAGCATTTTTCTGACCATTCCTCTAAAACCCTGCAGTTTTTTGCAGTTCCCTTGAGGTTGGTGCGGCCACCTCGAGGGACGTCATCAAAATGGTCTTTACTATTGTTGTGTGTATCATGAAGTATTTGTTAGGCGAATATAAGTTTCCCACGCCGATGACGTACAGGTGCTGCTGTCGTACAGTTTAAGCTCTTACGCCAGACTCTTGTCATGGTCAAAGTGCACGGTGTGCAGGTGATACATAAATCCTCGTAGTATAGTGTGTAAAAATCTGTACGATACGTCTGCGTCTACATACTTCCCCCTTACTCACCCTTACGTTTTGCATAAGTGTTCGTTACGACATCTCACCCGCAACACGCCCATATAAAAATGTGCATGAACATATTCTGTCCCTGGTTGCTGACCCGAGCGGTCTGCGACCTTCATATTCCGTGGGCGCCAAATTGCCCATTTTGCTCTCATATCTACCTGTTAGGGCAGTTTCGATGAAGGCTTAAAGTTCTGAAAATTTTGAGTTTTGTTTCTCATGAATAAGCAGAAGAGGAGAATGACTCGCTATTTTCATGCCCAGAATAAAAGCAGGCATCAACACATCGTGTCTCTAAAACAAAGGCTAAGAGGTGGAACCAGCGGCCGCTCTTTGTTGTTGGGCAGGAATGTGCTGACTAACACCGGAAGGCCAAAACGCCAGCCTCCGCTTTTGTTGCACTTTAGTTTTTGACAAAAGTCTGCAAGGTGCATGGACTCGATTTGTTGTCCCCCCCCCCAGGCCCGCCCACCCGCCTCTTCGTTTTTCTGATGCCGGCCTTGGTTTTTCATAAAAGCCAGAGTCTTATCGCAGATCTTCCGCTCATCCACGTTCAAGAACACCGAGTTCAAAGGTCTGTGTTTTGTGTACATCATTACATAACCATCCGCTCCTCAACGCTGCGCTTCCAGTCAGGGCGGCTCGCATTTTTTCTTTTTTTTTTTGCCCCTTTGGGGGCTTTTGTGGGTATGATGTTGATCTCTGCTCCCACAGTCTCATTAAGCGCATGCAGGTTTGTGTCGCGAGGAAGATCCAGGTTGTAACACAATGAGGCCGGAGGTTTGATGGATTGTGTTTCTCTGGTTTTCTCCAGAGTGAAAATGTTTCACACTCCTCCTCCTCCTCCTCCTCTTCGTTTTGCTGAAGCTGCGCCCTACTTTTATGCAGGAAAGGATTTTTTGTCTCAATATTACAGGTTTATTGAAGATGTTTAACATAGACTGTGTCATGACAAAGTTTTTCTCTCCAATTTTGTCTCAATGATTGAAATTAGGTCTGCACAATATGAGGAAAACCTGCAATATGCGATAGACAATAAAACTTGTGATACATAAACAAATAGCAAAACAACCAAAAATGTAATTTCCATGTCACTGCTACAGTTTAATTTAAATAAGAGTTAACCTACATAGGAGGCCAACATCTAACATAAAAGGCGTCCATCTTTTTGTTTAAATGCATACATGGATTTATCTGATTCATTAAATACTTCAAGTTGCCATAAGATTGTTTTAGGAAATTTTCGCTGACTTTTGCCATATTCGTATTGCACAGCTTGATTGATAAGTTTGATTAGTTACTGTATGAATGTATAACTGATGATTGTATTGCTTTTGTGTATCATTTCTATTTGAGTGTTTGAAATAAACCATTTCAAATCAAATTCAAATAAAAACAAACCACAGCTTGATATCGCGATAATGATAAATTTTGCGATTTTTTTTTTTTTGTGTAGGCCTAATTTAAATGAATACTTTAAACTTAATTTCACTCAGAAAATTGTCAAATTAAATCAAGATGTACCTTTACCAAAGCTAATTTCTACTGCAGTTTTTGAATGATGTCTTTTTTTTGCATCGCATTAGCATCTAAAAAGCTGCTAAGAGCAGAGTTTTTGACATGTTTCAGCCTGAAACACACTGAGATACTCCAAAGAAGCAGATTGAAGAAGCAATGAGGAACAACCAACCAAAATGAGTCCAAGTGCACCAGGAGGTCCTCGAAGCAGGAGGTGGACTCTTACTTGACTCGGTTCAGGTCTGAGTTTGTGATCCAACAATCAGAGATTTATGGGAAAACTCCAACAAGAGCATTTACTAACTTGGATAAAATAAAGACTTGCAAGATTGAAAGATCAGTATTTTTTGCACAGATTGTCCTGGTGGACCTCACAGCTGCTGCACTTTCTGAGAGTTTGTTGTTTTTAAGTCTCAGATCTTCTGATCTCAAAAGTAGGTCAAGTGGCGCTGAACGACGCTCCACTAAGATGTGTTTTCGGGGGAACCGCATAAGCCGCACGCTCCACGTTCTGAAACTGTAACTTCTGTCATAGCAGCACAAGTCAAGCAGGGTGGGGGTAGTGTTATGGTGAGGGGCTTGATGTTTGACCACAATCTAGAGCGACCATGTTAAACGACTGCGTTAAATCTGATTACAAACATGTGTCATGACCTTTTATGTTGGAGAAACCCTTCAATGTTTCTGGATTTTGCAGCGTTTTCTCACTGTTAGCGTGTCAATACTTTATATCAGGCAGTGATAAACATTATTTTTTTTGTAATGTAATGAAATTATTAAAGTCAAAACGTAAATTCTTATTTTGCGTAGTGTAAAAAATCGATTGTCTTTATATTAATTGTGACCAAAAAGTCAAAAGCTTCGCTGTGCTTCAGCATCAAAGACGAAGGACAGTTTTTTTCCGTTCCTCCGTTTAAAGTTTCTCCACACCTCCTCCTGCTCCTCCTGCTCCTCCCGTCACAGCAGCTGAAGCCCGGCCTGCTCCCGCTGTTCTCCAGCTTGTGGGCCCTGAACGGGGAGGGGCCCGCGAGGCTGACCGAACATCCGCCGGGTCCCATGCCGCGGGTGTAAACCACATGAATGCGCCGCCTGAGCAGATAGGATCAGGCGAGGCAGGGAGGCCCAGGAGGGAGGCCCGTCGCTCAGCCCAGCTCCACATGCTAACTTCAAAGGCAGAGCTGGAGGGGTGGCGGAGGAGGGAGGGAGGAAGGGAGGGAGGGGGGTTGGCTCTTCAAAGGCCTCCATGACTAATGCCGGCCTGGAAATGCAGCGCTGCAAAACCCAACGATGATGCAACTGCAAGCCCTGCAGCAAAATGCGTTGCAAGACAAATAAACATCTTGAAAGTGGAGGAGCCGTCACAATGTGTAATTAAAATAAAATTGTCAAACTGGAATCATCTGTTCAGCTGAATGGTTCGATCCGCTGGGCGTTTCCAGAAGCTCAACAGGTGGAACTGAGTCACTGCTGTTCTTTGTAAAGTTTATACGTGGTCTGTGTGTGTGTTCATGTCCTTCCCTTGTAATGTGCGTGAAACCAGGCATGACCACAGATTCTTAAAAAAAGCCCTCATGATCATCAGACTGATAACTCATTGACAGCTCCCATGACGGAGGAGAGGCGCCCGCCATGAGAGCAGCTCCCTCCACCGAGTGCATGACGGTCGCCCAGTTGTTGATTCACTTTGCTGTTGGCTGTTTGCATGCTTTTCCTCACCTTTGTTTGGTGATTGATGTTGCAATCGCCAATAAACACCTGCCCTTTTATTTATGGGAAGTTCACGCCGGGGTCAGGTTTTTTTAAACTCCTGGAAGTCGTCATGGGATCGTTTCCGTGACGAGCTTCAGACAACTAGTTATTTAGTCTTTGCTCTTTCAGAGTGTCTGAAAGTTCGCTCCAAACTAAGTCCGACTCGCCTCAATGCAGCCGTGTCGGGGGGAAAAAAGCCTCGAAAGCTGCAGCACAGTTGGGATGCTTTTTCCAACCGGAGGTCATAAACTGTAAACTTTATGCACGGGTGCCTTTGACAGAATCCGGTGCATTTGCTGCAGCCTTGGTTTTCAGGTGCTTTGAATACTTAAACTGCTTACAAAAATGACTGATCATTAACGCTGTTCTCTGGTCCTACAACAAACACTCTTGGATCCTGGAAAGCTAACATGAGTCTGAAACAGCCAGTAGATCATGCAAGTTGACCAGAGTTAAGCAACGATACATCCGTCATCCACTATTATTAAATGATCAAAGCAGGAAAAGCCACAAAATAAAAGAGCAGGAGACGCCACTAAAAACAAAAAATGAAACCGTGAGAACTAGAAAGAGTGTTCTGATGGAAACATGGATAGTTTCTAAACTGGTTTTGAAAGTGATAAAAGAAGTGAAAGCCATGGATGTGGGGAGGCAATCATTCCAGAGTCTAGGAGCAGAGAGGCTGACGGCTCTGGCCCCCATGGTGGTGAGATGACCGTCAGTCAGATGGAGGAGGAAGATCTAGGAGAACGTGCAGAAATGGAGATATGGTGGAGATCATAAAGAAATGGGGGGGGGGTGACCTTATTGTAAATCAACGTGTTGCCTCCCTTTAAGCATATTGATATCAAAGTCAAAACTGAATAAACACTGTAACTTTTGGTCCATTAGGCACATTTAGCTAAGAACAGTCATATATTGAATGAAACTACATTACCCAGAATACTCAGAAAGGCCAAGAAGCAGGCAATTGGTCAAGAGGGGTAAATGGGAAGTTTTTCCGGTGAACTGTGTTGTTCATCTTTGTGGGGAGAGCAACATGACAGATAAGTCAAACTTTATTGACAACAACTCTCCAAATTGTTCCGCTGTAACACATAAAAATACAAATCAATACTCTCACTTTTTCGGTACATTATTTGGAAATACAGTACATATCACTGTACTTCAGTGACTACAGTGCTCCAATAATCCATCGGCTTCTGTAGCTTCATAGTTTGCCAACGTTTTTGAGCGACCAGTGAGCACCACCAGAATTAAGACTGAAGACGCTTACCTGAGGCAAATGTTTGCATCTTCAAGTTAAAGACGTCATTTCAGCATCTCGGGAAGGTTCTTCTCAAAGAAGATCTGCATTTCAGCTTTACGGAGTCAGGGCTAACATGTCTTTTACTCTCAGAACTTCCTGAAGCGGATCAAATGGAGTGAACCAGTAGTTTCAGAAATCCAATCCAGTCATTTTTCTCAGTATCGGTATGCTAGTCATATGTGACCAGTGCATCCCGTACAGTTGTTGTTTTTTTTTATTCAGTGTTACAGGTGACTTATTTGCATTGTATGATGTATGATACCCATTGCATCAATGTTCTTGCATTGAAATAATACGACTTGCACGTTAGTTTTATTCCCTTTATCCTTGATTTACACTTCAGGAGTTCATATTTGTCAGGACCCTCTACAAGTAGTGTTTTCCTAGGTTATGCCCTCTTGCATTGGAGTGAATCCTTAGTGGGTTGATGTTTATGCACCTCGGTGGACACCATGTAACCTGGCATTTGGCGATGGTTCTGGAATGAAGGATGACTGCAAACTGAGATGACACACCTGAGCTCAGGCGAGACAAGTTGGGTTCATGCCTTTGTACTCAAGTGATTCCAAGTAGAGTTCAGGTTCCTCCAGTTGTGTGACACAGAATTCAAATTGGGTCCACGCTCTACCTTTGGAGTGACATTGTACCACCTGGGTTCTGTAGATCCCAAAGTGGGCTGAAAAGGTCAGAACAAAGCCTCTCAGCCAGCTGTGTCCAGCTCTTTGTCCTCCATCCATCTGCCTCTTCTACTTTTATCCGTACTCTGAAAAAGATAACATCCTTGCTGCTTTGTGACTGAAGGTTTTCCAGACGTACTTGCATTTTTAAGGTATCCAGTTTTTCAGAACCTGGTTCTACAATGAAGCAGAAATATGGTTGGGACTGATCTGGTTGGGACGTCGCCTTCATCCCCCTCAGTGACTCGTATACCACATCTATTTCTGATGTGCAGGACTTGTGGACCTGCGAATGAAGGTCTCATGATCCAGTTGGACTAAGACCAGATCACAGACCTTTGCATTGTGATTTTGAAATGAGCAAATTCTTTAAAATAATTGGTTGACCTTCAGATGAACACAAATGTTTTTCAGTACCTTTTCCCTCTTTAACCAAATTGCCAGAGTAGTACTTAATCTGTCAAGGATGGTCCTGTAGGAGAGAATATTTTTTTTAAAGGTTCATCTGGACTTTTCCAAAATTCTTTGAACAAAAATACGCTCCAGCTGAACTTTTAAAAAACTTTCTGTTTTAAAATGACATTTTTAGCAAGAATTCCACCAGAAGTGTGTTTAGCAGGCACATTTTCATTTTTCTACATCTTAAAACTCGACAAAGAACTGAGGTCATGTCTAGAGTTATGATTATCCTAATGTACTGCGGCGTGTATCACAATGAAGTTATTACTTTTATATCTTTTTTAATTTAAAGTAAAAACAAAAACCTCTAGCTGAGATATTTTAAAATGACTGAGCTTTTTTTCTAATTCTTTTCATTTCAGTTTTGTTTTAAAGTAATGCTTTGTATCCATAAATCACTTGTGCATTAAAGATTTTATGGAGATAATTCAGCTTTGGCAGAATATTATAATTTCCATGAAGTACATTAATAAAAAAAAAAAAGGCGAGAAGTTCTGCAACAGAGCTAGAGAGCTGCTTTAGTCGTCTCATAGTAGCTGGAATAAAAGAACAGCTTCCTGTCGGGGAGTGGCTAATTATTTTCTCCCGTTCGTCTGAATGGATTTGTGCAACTGCAGCCTCCATGTGACCATTATGATTTACACGGACCATCCCTCCAATGTTTGGCTACCGTGTTTTAAGACGAGCTTTTCTGCAGCTTTGCTCCATTGATGGACGGAGGACTTTGTAAAGTCGTGCTGTTTGGGTTTGTCATAATTATTGTTTTGCTGAGTTTATATCGTCCAGGCAACCAGGAAGCTTTAGAATTTTAATTGGAGTGTATAGAGATGTGGAGAAGGTCCCTTTTTAGTCCTTTCATCCGAGAAAACCCGAGTCTTTCTTGCACTTCACATCGTGCAGATTGGTCTCGGTTAGTTGGCTGCGGCATTCTTACATGTAATCGTATGCTAATGAGGCACAAAATGGTGAGTACATTTCCTCTCCTGCTTTTCTTAAATAGTTTTTTTTGCTCTCCCTCTCTGTGGTGGGCACAGGAGTGTGGAAGGGGGAAGGGTGTATGGATGTCGGACCACACATGCTGTGTCAATGTTTGCTGGAATAATTAGAGGCCAATGTGGGCCAATAATGGGCGGACTGCAATAACCTGAAGTCACTTTGTTGTTCTCCGACTAAGTGGGTCGCACACATCAGGATGGGAGCAGCTGAAACTTTAGCTCGGATCGCGTCTGCGTCTCCACCCGACTCCTTGCAAAGTTGATGCTGAAATTCCTCCTGAGACCTTTTAAGCACAGCTTGTACATCCTTCCCAACAGCATCCTCCTAAAAAAAAAAAGAGCCCTAACCTTTGTCGCCCTCCCCAGTCATCCAGCACATGTCCCGGGCTTAGAGGGCCCTCTTTAATCAGAGGATATCCGGCCGCATGGCATGCAAAGAAGCCCGTGGATTCCTGACACCAGTGTGGAGCTGGAAGCAGAGGTGACTTTGAACGAACCCCAACAACTGTTGGATTAGCAGGACACTTTGCATTGACTCTGAGCCAATAGCAGCCAGGCTAATAGACCTTTTAAGATGCACTCATTAGGAAGGAAAAAAGTTTTCTGCTAGAGCCAGAAACTCCGCCTCCAAACAATCCGAGTGTCAATCTAAGCTCTCCCAAAAGCCGCAGGTGTTTCCTGGGCTTTATCAGAGCGACCTGTTGCTAAGCTCACACCCCTGGAGCAGACCAACTGGTTTGTCCCACTGGTGTCCATGTTGAAAGAGGACACCGCTATGGGATGCATACGTCCCCTGGAGGTCGGCGGTGTCGTTGTGGCACCTGTCCCTGCACTCTCAGCCCATGTCAACAGCTCAGATTTATTTATATTCACAGTTTTCTGTTTTTCTCCAGCTGCGCTGAACTGGAAATGGCAGCGGCGGGTGGTTTGTTCCTTTGCCAAGTTTCTTTTTTGCATTAAATAGAAAGCCGCATTCTTGCGCAATCTCTGCTGCATACCCTACTTTGTAATGTTGCTCAACCAATGCATGCATCCTTAAATCTCACATGGGTTTATGAACATATGAACTCCTCCTCAGGTGTTAATGTATGTTAGAAAAAGGGACACGGATCCATCCTTTCCGGAAAAACCGGTTCTGTAAAATAGCTGGGGGGGGGGGGGTGTTTGTAAATTTGCTTTGGAGGGCCCCCTCTTTTTCTCTGCTTGTTTACCCTCAGGATACACAACTCCCATTTTTATTTCCACACGGCGTTCTTCTCTAATCATTTTTTAGATTTCTTTCTCGCTTCTTCTCTACGCT
This sequence comes from Oryzias sinensis, assembly GCA_037389245.1. NCBI lineage: Eukaryota > Metazoa > Chordata > Actinopteri > Beloniformes > Adrianichthyidae > Oryzias > Oryzias sinensis. The sequence continues at coordinate 3,465,975 of CM074495.1, forward strand.
CTGATGATTGGCACCGCGTTCCTCATCAGCGTTTTTTTCCTTCTCGTCTTCAGTCTCTTTATCAGCGCCCACCACACAAGCCCGCGAGCACAGAGGTGAGGGAAAGGTGGGGTGATGCTATCAGCAGGTGGAGATTTCACCACGAGAGCTCAAGGGCCTCAGTGTGGTTTCAGACGCGACCACGGCGGAAAAGGTCTAACACCAAAGCCCGGTGCGAGATTTCTGATCCCAGAGAAGCTGTGTGAACGCCTCTGAAGTTTATTCAGGAGTTTTGAATCCCTCTGCAAAACACGTGCTACTCGAGCTGCACCGAGGTTTGTTGGTGTGAGGTCTTTCAGTCGAAAAGTCAACAAACTCTTCACAGGAAGGAAAGCAAAGCAAGGATGAAGGGGGCAGACAGCAGCGCAGCCTCACAAAAGCCTAAAATGATATCGCAGGAGAATATCTGGATGCTTGGAATGCTTTGGATGGCTTCTGTACACTTTTGGCTTTGTCTTTGAGGGAATGAATAGAGGCCTCTGTGGTAGTGATGACAGGTTTCTCCGGGCCGGGCCCTGGCTGGCTGGCTGGCTGGCTGGCTGGTGGACTTGGTTTTGTTGGTCTGGAGGCTTGGGCTCTCATATAGGGGTAGAAGCCTGACAGGAGATGCTGGTCATCATGGTTCTACCTACAAAAGACGCTCTGTTCTCTGCTGAAACCAGCGCTCACTGTTGTGACATGCTTGTTACACTGATGCACTCAGGTTGAGGTGGGAGCCGGCAGCGCCGGCGGAGTCCTCGGCTGCTTAAGAGCGCTCAAAGCATTTTTGTAATCATCTTTAAATCATGAAGCTGTCTTCTGAAGTCGTAAACCTGCAGTAATCTGAAATCAGCAAGGTACTAAAATTGTCTTCTTTTGGCCTCTTCCTGTTTGAAGTACATTATTGTCACCAACTTAATTACACGGCTCTCTAGTCTTCTTGGAAAGTCTGGAAGTTGAACCGGCTCAGATCTGGCTTAGACACCAAAGCTGAAAGGTGTAAAGCTCAGCTCTCAAACCCATCATTTCCATTAAACTGCGCAGCACCCTTCTGTATGTACGGTATGTACGTTTCAAGTTTATGACAGTCATTGCTGTCGCATTGCACTGAAAGCCATAAAGAGTTGGACGTCACAGGCTAAATGTTCGAATATATGATCAGATTGTTGATGCACATCTTTTCATTTGTAAATTAAATATATAAGTGTTCTATTTTAAAGATGTATTTGAGTCCTCACAAAAGACTAACCATGAAGTGAAAATGTCTCAACACCCACTTTAACTGCTGAACTTCCCTTCTTAGCTACAGATTCTGTGGATTTAGCTTTTGGGACCAAGTTTCCAGAAACTCCCCTGCATTTTGTTGATGTTGTGATGATGTTGCTTGATGTCATCAAGCTCGGCCTAACAGTTTTCTGGGAATGGGAAGCCTTCAGGAAAGCAAATCTAAAGCCATGTTTACACAGAATCATCATCGAGTTTTAATGTTAAGTCAACGCACGGATGCGATCAAAGGTCTTACGGTGGGATTTGAACGCAGGCGCGGCGGTCTGGTGGCAGTGCGTTTTAGCCGTCACGGCCATTATAGTTAAAATACCTGAACTTTGTGAAGAAGTTGCGTCGGATCAACCTATCAGGAACTCAGCTTTGGGCTGGTACATGTTGATGATGTGAGTCCAAAACCAATATGGAGGAGAATCTGATCGTTCTCCTCTCAAACCTTAAGATATTTTTCTTATTTGTATCAAGACAATAAGAAAAATTCCTCTAACTTTTTCTTCCTCGGATCAATGCGGGACAGCAACTGGGTCACAGACAGACGGAAGTACCACCGACTGTATATGGGCTACAGTACAGTCAATGCTTCCATGTAGCAATGCGACTGATAACTTTGGTCGGTAGCTCCTCCCACACGCAGTCTGAGTTTCACGTTTATGAACACAATAGCGAATTCATCAAAACAGGTGGAATTCGCCACTCTGGAAATCCCGTTCGGTGTGAATGCAGCATGAGGTTGCGATTGGCTGTCTGAAAAAGTTTTGATGGATTTCCTGGGTTTGTTAGATTCTCCTACACACCCTGAGAAGTTGGAGATTTTGGATAGAGGCAGTTTAAATATGTTTTCCTTGCAGGGTTGGGAGATATAGCCTTTTTCAAACGTTATTTTAATTATTTGTGTTTTTAACAATTAACAGGAAGTGCACTTTTTCTATTATTATATTTGAAAAATCCCCAAAACTGACTAAACAGAAAAAATAAATAGTGTATATATTTATAAACTTTTTTCTGTTTAGGGGTTAAGTTTGCAAATGAAGCCGTATTTCTACTGATTTAGTGGAGGTTTGATCACACAGACTTTCAGTTGATCTTTTTGTGCATGCCATTTTGAGATCTTATTCTTTGTGTTTTTACCATTCCCCGTGGATAAACCTTTAGGTGATGGAACAAAGGTGTGGTCTCGCTGCCTTCTCTGCAATGTTTTTACCGCGTTTGGTTAAACTTGAAACCTAAGCCCCCATCAGAGAATGGATCCTCTTGAAACATTCTTGAAAATCAAGCCATGCATCTCCTGATTTGTTTCCGTTAAACATCTAAAAATGTATTTGCATGGGTCACTGATGGAATAGCACTCCTGTGCACAGAAGTTTCCTGAATGGGCGGGGCTGTCTGTGGATGTGGGCAGGGCACAATGAGAGAAAACAAAAAGACAAAGATCACATGTGGACGGTTTACACTGAAAGGACAGTTTATGCTCCACATTTTGTGGGTCTTCTTTGTCTTTTGGGGGCTCCCTATAGAGGTGACCTATCGTCCACCTTCATGTAAGCCCTGCTCACACCAACCACAGTCATGTCACCAACCACCTCCTCTTTGGTCTTTCTGCATAAAACAATAGATAAACATTAGGGATATTCAATTTATCTAAATATCTTTATATATTAACTTTTCTTTTTTAACAAGAAGTGAATTAGCCGTATGCATGACCCCTAAACTGCTTTTAGATTACAAAACCAGACACCTGTAGACGGACAAGTTGCCTCTTTTTGGTAAAAGTATCGCACCAGAACCTTTCCTTTTGTTTAACTGGCTTCAATTAAAGTTAACATGGAGGGCCATGTCTGGAAGAGAATCGTACTTAAAGGCTGAGGAAGAGGAAAATGAAAGAAGTGGGATATAAAAATGACAGAACACCACACGTTCCTGCTCAGCTTGCAGAAACTGAGAAGACAAGAAGAAAGACTCAGGTGCTGATAATCAGTAATGCAGCGTTAAGTCACAAGTCTCCATAAAAAGATTGTTTTGAACTTCCATGAGCTCGCATGTCCACTGCATTACAGTCACCATTTTTCAGTCTGTTTTCCATACAATAGTGGCCAAGATGAATGAAGGTAAGCGGCGAGACTCTCATGTAAGGACGCCTGGGCAGGGACCCCCCCTCCGCCTCGCATATTGACGCTTTGTGTGCGTTGAAAATAAGAAATCCAGAAATGCTGGAGATGGATTTACTTTTCAACCATAGAAATAATTTTACTTTAATTTCTGTTCTATAAACCAACAAAATGTAGTTTATTTTAAGTGAGGGCAACGGATCGAGTGATGCTTATAGACTATATGAGCAAAGAGAAAAACACTTTTCTTATTTTTCTCTTTTAATATTATTATTATTATTAATGTTATTATTAAAGTGGAAATCAGAATCTGTGAAACTTTACCAAAGTCTTTAAATTGAAGCATGTTGAAAAACAACGAGTTGAACTTACCTCAAGCGTCAATATGTGACGTGGAGGGGGGCGTCCCTACCCATGCATCCATATATGGCATGTGTTGAGCATACCAACATTACTGTAAATAGAGGTCTTAATGTAGTTTTATTAACAAAAGTGGGCCCTTTATGGTTGATACATGAGGAGTGAGAGGGTCAGAGACCCGTCCCATGGGCTCCTGTCCCGTCCCGGGTGCCCGTCTTAGAGGTCCACAGAGCCTCTTTGAACAAAATGCCGCCTTCCCAGCTGGGAGGCCATGGGGATGCAGGCAGCCCTTTTGGTCTCTCGTTTCAAGTCGCACATTCTTTCCTAAGGACCAGAGGTCCTGACCCATAGATGAGAGGGAATTTCATCCGCAAAAATAGGCCCAACTTTTCTGCGTCTGTAAAAACTCAAACTGTTGTCACACAGATTATTCTTGGATGGACAGAATTAGATACCGTCCCCACAATTTGATTCTTTTTCCTTTGATTTCTTTTCCTCTTTTGCTCCTTTTTTGCTTTGAACTTGTGACGATTTTTGGAAAATGAACGCTGCACGGCATTAATCACACGTGTCATGCGCTGTGCCAAATGGTTGTGTTTGATGCTCAGCCTCTTGTGAAATCTGTCATCCTTCCTGAAATATTCTAGCTTTGCATAGTTTTGTTCTGCTTTGTTTTTTGGCATGAGAGCCTGTGTTTGCAGTTACTCCTCCAGAAAGCGGACCAGCAGCTTCAAATCCTCTCAGAATAGAGGCCAGATGCCCCAGAGGTCACAGCTGGCTAAGTGGTTCCTTGTTTTCAATAAAAAAATAAATCAAATAACATGCTTTCCCAGAATTTTGATTGTGCCGCTGTTGTGCATCCCAGGGCAGACGAGCATATTTCCCAAATGCTCCGATGTGTGAGGAACACGCTGGCCTTGCTCGTAATTTGTAACATGTCATGGGGGGGGGATGGAACAGTCCTCTGGCCTGTGAAATGACCTGATCTTCAGATGTTGGCGGTCGCTTTCTCAAAGCCCCCGCTATTGATGTTTAACTCTTACACAGCAGTCATCCCCGGGGTCCGCTTGTTCCCAACCCGCTGCCTTTTCCCCATTTCTCTCGTTCGGCCTCCATCGGCTTGTACCTCTGGCAACTCAACAAGTGAGAACCGGAGGAACAATACTCTGTTTGTGCAGCGTTCTGCACTTGGCCTGCTAAACAAATGTTCGGAGGAATTCTAGTGGCAGGCCTTGCCCCTGGGCCCAGGCCGATCCCACAGTGCCTTCATAAAGACTCTCCGGAGAGATCAAAAGAACAAATCAGCCTTTATGTTGTAGCTATATGCTAACAGTGTTATTTCCACACCAATTAAAATGTACTTTTTTCATTTTTCTTCCTCTTAATGCAAAAGACGAAATATGCAGACGTTCACAGCACAAAGATCTATTTTTCTAGGGGGAGAGTCAAGGGTGTATTGACCTAGTTTACATGGTTATTGAAGGAGAAATTAGCATTTTTTTGCAGGTAACTGCCAATGTTAACCGCTTGACATATTAGGACTTTGAAGTGCATATATCAAAAAAAAAACAACCTTTTCCAGTAGATTTGTGCACTTTTCATTTTTAATTATCAAAAGTTAGACATTTTAAAAGAAAAAGGCAAAGTATTGGGCCTATTTATTGTTAAAAATGTAGTGAAGTCAAAGGTCCAGATCAACAGAGCTTTATAACTCTAGAGCTTAGCGAGATTTTTATTTGAATGCTGTAGTACACCCTTATTCTGACTTTTAACTATGAGCTATATTTTTTCATTGCTCTCATAACTTTAATTTTATTCCTTACAGTAGGATTTTCTTTACTGTCAACTTTACAAATTTGAAGGAGAAAATGTTTAACATTTTAATTAAAATTTCACAAACGGTTAAACGTTTAAATTATAAATACGTCAGTGAAGGTTTTCATTCATCCAGGTGACGTCTTGAAGTTGAGTCACGGCAACCGGACTTCTTCCTTGAAAAGGTTCGCCACTCATCTCTCACCTGCCCACACCTGTCGTGTTTCCTTCTATCCGCTTATGAAACCCACATATAGGCCGCCTCAGCGCCCCCGCCGCCACTGCTGCCCCTCCCCACTCTTTCTCTCCCACTTTTTGCCGCACGTTTGCACAATAGCCCCGCTCGGCAGAGGTCCAAGGACAGTGTTTGTCCGATCGCCGCTGCAGCCCCACCCCCCATTTATGGTCATATGTGCAAGGACGGTGAGCGTGTGCATTCACTGCTGTTCTAACATTCAGAAGGAGGCGTGTCGGGGGGGGTCCTGTAACTTCCATTTGGGGTGGATGATTTTTGGTATTGATCCTTGGTGTTGCCAAATGGGAGCTTTGTTCCTATTCTTTTGTCAAACAAATGTAAAACAGAAATTCCGGTTTGTAATTGTGATTTTTACAACAAACGCACGTCTGCAGCTCTGATACTCCTGAAAAGCAAGAGTGAGACCCTTTACCCGTATAAGGAGCAAACATGAAATGATGGAGAACCTTCTAAGTAGCAACCAAGATGAGTCCAGAATGACCCAACAGTCATTAAAAAAAAAACTTTTGGGCAAACACGGATCTATCATAGACTTTGAGGAGAAAGACACTCCTGAGCAACACAAACACAGAAAAACATTATTCGCAAAATGTCTGAACTGGAACATCTGTATTCAAACTGGCACAGCCAAACACAGTGGTGGTAGTGTGATGGTCTGGGGCTGTTTGACAGCTTTAGGACCTGAATGAGTTGATATCATTGATGGAACCATGATTTGTCTCGTCACCAAGAAACCCTAAAAGAGAAATTTCTCCATCATGTCATGAACTCAACTACAAGAGACACTTTGGTTCTGCAGCAAACACAGATTCCAGCTATGCAAGTTCAACTTTGAATCACAAAACGTCCCAACAAGGTTTAGCCTGGAAGTAAACCTGATTGATGTGCAGCTTTTATAACTTCAAGTCCGTGGAGGGTCATAGAGAGGAGTGGCCGCATCCTAAGTGAAGCGCAGGTGTATCTTGCAGTTCTCCAAAAATGGAACGCGTGTTTGTCGTGTGTGTGGTAAGTTTATCATGACGTATACACAAGGCTAATGGAGATTGAACAACTTGTGATGTATAGGTGATGCTGTCATACGGTGCCCAAACACCACTCTAGTCCTTAGGAAGGTGGGATTACTTGACCCATACGTCCGATGATAGGTGTGTGCCCGTAGGATGTCCACACAAACTGCACTCTGTCTTATTTCCTCACTTCAAACAGTCTGGAAATATGAATAAGATTTATCCTGTTCAGCAATAATGAATACAATGATTCTGTTTTCTTTGCTCTTGTGTCATTTTATCTGAGCTGGACATCTGGCATCATTTGTGTCAACAAGTTGGTTTGTGTTTGGTGTGAGGTCCTGTGTTGTGGAGATTCTCAGGATGGACTCTGCAGGCCCTTATCAGTGAGACGACACCTATCTGCTGCTTTGTTAGTCTTCATCACTGAGAAGAGCTTCTCACACAGAAATGTGTGACCAAACATGCACAAAGTTGGAGCTGAATGTAGATGGAGCTGGGGCATTTCTGCAGGAATGGAGGGAAAAAAATTTGCATTCAGTTTGTCAAAACACTGCTGCTCCATCAGCTTCATCTGAATCTGCACAGGAGCAGCTTTCACAACGACGGCAAACGGGTCACGAAGCAACTCAGAATTCCTTTTTTGTTCTTCAAAGTTACCAAAGCGCCGTGCAAACTCGTTGTGCTCAGTTGAAGTGCGTATTTGACGTTTGTCTTATAGATCCGTCTTAGATTAAATTTTTTAATTACAGCCACAAATGAGACAAACGTGTTAACCAGTGTCAGTAAACATTTATTCTGCCTACAATTGGTATTCAAAGGCTCTGTTTTCAGAATCAACCTTTTGCTCTTTGGCATCGTGAGGGCTAGTGTTCACCAAGGTAGCTGGCACCGGGGTGCGAGGCGAGGCTCGCTGCATTATGGGATCTGTAGTGAACACGTTATCTGTGCTACATTTCGCCAGGCCATTGATAGCAATAATATAAAAGGACCCGACCCGCCGTGTATGAAGTTTCACGGCGGGCCGGATTTGGCCCACGGGCCTTGACTTTGACACGTGCTCTATGGGCTCATTGAGTGGTCTACGACTTTGACATTTGATGCAGACCACCTGCGTGCTCCGTACAGGTTTACCCGTTTTTCGCTTGCAGACGTCCCGTTTCCAGTTGGAACTGAGACTTTAACAGCTTCCATCTCTGCCGAGGACCTTAAAGCATTTGAGGCTCCTTCATTAAAACTTCCTCGGTTAATGTTGACATTGTTGGAGCACGGGCTCCCCTTCTGTGTGCCCAGCCTCTCTTTCCTCCTCGGCCTCCCCTTCTTTTCCCTGAAAGACGCTTGAGAGGCGGCGTGGCGTTTTCTGCGGGCTGTGCTGCTGGTGGCCGGCTTCCTGCAGCGCGCCGGCCTCTACTTTCTCTGCCTGACGTTCTCCGGCCTCCTCCAGGGAGGTAAGCACCTTTTGATCACATCGGCGAGGAAAAGGGAAACCAGGGGTGCTTTTGACGTTCCCTTCTGACAGTTTATGTGCAGCTGATCACCAGCGAGTGGCCTCTTTTGATTTTTTTCCCTCCTTTCTTTAGCCGGCCGTTGTGAAGCCTTTTGATTGGTGTGTGTGGGTAGAGCTTAGCAGCACTGCTGCTTCATTTCTCATTTCACACTTTCCTCCTGATTCTCTTTCGGATCCACGAGCTTTAAGCGTTAAGAAGAAAGCTCATGTGAGTTCAGGCATGACCACTTTACATTTATTGGAAGCCTACAAAAGAGTAGAAGGCTTAAAGGAGGGAGGGGGGTGGGGGTGGGGGGTTGTTTTATTTATGCCAGCAATGCTCGGGCACAATTAACCAACCAAAACCATTCTGAATGTCAATTTAGGTCATTTTCTGCCCACACAATGGCCTCAGACTTGGAGCCCATGAAGCAGAAAAAAGCTGAAGTAATGGGTTTAAGAAAATCTCCAAGGGGAGTCAAACCTCACCCGGGATCTCACCCCTTGGACTCCTCCAAAGCGCTCACCCTGGATCAGTTTGCAGAAATGACCCAAAAAAAAGGTTTACTCGGTAACCGGAAAAAAGGGATTGTTTACGATCAGCTTGTTTGGGGTGAGGGACGGGAAGTAGAAGATGAAGGCATGGTGGGGAGGGGGGGTTGGTAAAGAAAAGAAATCCCCGCCTTGGCGTGCATGGTGCAGTGCACAAAAGAAACCTGTTACGCCTCCAGATTCCTTCTGGTTGAGTATCAAAGACATGCTTTGCTTTAGAATAAGAGACTTGAGGTAAGATCGCAGCGGCAGTGAACGCACCACCGGCTCAGATGGGTGCTGCCAGCTAATCTCTCAGATAGGATTTTTTTTTTTTATCCTCCACCTCCTCACTCTCTTTGGGGATATCAGTGTTGCTGTGCAGCTCTGAATGGTGTGTGTGTGTGTGTGTGTGTGGGGGGGGGGTTGTCTAACCTGATCACGGGTCAGAATGAGCTCAGGGAGACGGCCGAAAACACAAGCAGCGATGAAGAAGAAGGGCGCTTTCATCTTCAAAAATCCACCCTGATCACTTCAATCTGGAAAACGGAGATCTCAGGTGGAAACGTAATACTTCTGTTTGTTTGAGCTCAGTTAGGAAACCGAAAACTGTTTAAGTTTGCAACTAAACATCAGTTGGAGGGAAGAAACTGTCAATTAAAGGAACTGAAACCTGAAAAACCCCTTGTTTGATTACATCTTTGAAAAAAACAAAGGCATTAATGTAGGGTTTACTGCAATATTTCAAAAATACAGCATATAGCTGGAATCTTAAGAGCTGTGTTTGATTAAAAAGAAAAAAAGACATACATAGTTGCATTTTTCTGACCGAGAAAGCACTTGGTGACAGTGAAGAGGAATGACTCGTCTCATACAGGAAAAATCGTCCTCAGAATTAAGAAAGGTACTATCTGCCAGAACCACTTTAGGTCAAAGTAATAAAAACTGACGTTTTTGGGAATGGTCAAAGTGCTTTTCTGTCAATGTCCCATTCACCCATGCACACTGTTGGCGGCTTATGCCTAACACTGGTGCCAACTCATAACCACAAGGGGGAAAGTGGGGTCCAGTGGCTTGCCCAAGGACACTTCAACACATGGGCGCGCAGGGCAGGGCAGGGACCAAACCTGCAATCCTCTGATCAGAGGGAAATGGAAAAGTTCAGAGAGATCCGTGTGAGGAAGGCTGGACTCTGGCTCATGAAGACTCTCCTTCGTCAAGTTAGTTCAGTAGCAGGAAAAGTTTTAAAAAAAGGTCATCTAGACCTGGTTTTAAGTTGCAAAACGTCTCTAACTTAAAAAAACTAAGTTTAGATTAGCAGATGGGTTAGATTATTAGATTAACTTTTTCCACCATGACTCGGGATGAAACGCAAACCAATCTTAATTGAAAAAGAAAATTTGACAGGTAGAGAAGCAACCTGAGCGGAAGAAAGGAGATGATCTATCGGTCGAAGAGCCTTACAGCTGTAGTTGCTCCGTTGTGTAAAGGTATATAACATCTTAAAGACCCATTCCTCACCATTAAAAACAGCAAAATCATAATGAAAACAGCATTAGAAATGCTTTAAAAATGGATCAAAAGAGGATCGGAGTGCGTTGTTAGGGAATGTTTGAGGAGAAGTTAAAGCATTTTTCTTTAAAAAACGTGAGCACATCTTAAACTGTGTTCCTTTTTTTCCTTCTAAACTTTCCTTTAAATGAGCTTTTCCTGGGAATGCCACTTTGTAGTGAGTGTTCTATTCATGCCTGTTTTGTCCTCAGTTTGTGGTCAACTGATGATCGGTTCTTGAAACGTTTAAAAGCGACTCCCAGCGTCTTTTTTCATTTCCTTCCATGGGGTTGACCCCAACCACCTTAACCCGGAAGTGATGCAGGTGAGCGCTTCCTCGGCTGTAGCCTGATCCCCTGGAAGTGTTTCCTAAAGAAAACAAGCCAGAAGCAGCTGACATCTGAAACCAACACCGCCCCCCCCCCCCACCTCCAGAAAAGTGGAGGGGGCTTGCTTCTGTTGTTGGAAAGCTTTAGCTCGCATTCATGTCCTGGAAGTCCAGCGCGCATTCCTCGCAGCTCTCACCGGCAGGAAGCTGCAAAACGGCTGTAAGCCGGAGCTCATGTTGGCTTCTTCTGACAGACAACGGCATGCAGGCCCCCAAACAGCTTGTTTGTGCAGTTGTCGCGAGGAAGGTCATTCATGACATTAACTGTGTGCTTGTGTGTGCAGACAAAATGAACCTGACCTTTGCAGAAAGCCAGGCCTATCTCTCCTTTGAGAGCGCCTGGCTCACAACACTCAACCCGGATATGTGACACACACACACACACACACACACACACACACCGCGTGAGAGTCCACGCGCTCCGATTTCATGTTCGGCTCTTCTCTTTGATATGCTTCGGCTGCTGTTCATGCCTGGCGAGTGGTCATCTGAAGAGTTTCCATCTCTTTTAATAACACGTCGATGGGGCGGCACGGCTTCTGCAGCCTTCACGCACTGTAAACACACAACGATTCAACAGCAATTTTATCGGTAAACCTGTATGATCAGATGTAGAGGGAACAACTGAAAAACTCATAGTTTTGCATAAAAGATGGTGGAACTGTTTTTTAAGGGCCTGTGTTTCAAAGTTTAGAGAAAATTACAAAAAACTAAACTGATATCAAGATGACAAGTAAGCACAAATGTAAGCTTCTGTCTTTTTATGTTCCAACTAGCAGACTCTCTTTTACCAATAACAACTAATTGATGTGGATTACTGAGATCGTGAAAAATTGAAGGTGTTTGAAATGTACTTTTTGGTTCCCTGTAATATATGGATGTGTTATTGTGGCCCTGCCACGGACTGTCAACCTGTCCAGGATGGATGGATGGATGGATGGATGGATGGATGGATGGATGGATGGATGGATGGATGGATGGATGGATGGGTGGGTGGGTGGGTGGCTGGCTGGCTGGCTGGCTGGCTGGATGGGTGGGTGGATGGATGGATGGATGGGTGGGTGTATAGATGGATGGATGGATGGATGGATGGATGGATGGATGGATGGATGGATGGATGGGTGGATGGCTGGCTGGCTGGCTGGCTGGCTGGATGGGTGGGTGGATGGATGGATGGGTGGATGGATGGATGGATGGATGGATGGATGGATGGATGGGTTTCCTGGAGCCTAACCTGACCGTGTTTGAACAAAAAAGCTACAAGAGGCTTCACTACAGGCAGGACATCCGGAGCCTCTGAAGACAAATGCAGTAAACGGAATTTAAGGAATCAAACTGCACCAATTTTGCAAAAAATGATGTTGAAAGAACTGATATTATTGCTCACCTTTGGCAGTTGTACTCTAGTTACATGCATGTGCAGACTTGTAATAATAATAATTTGTGTGGTTTTGTCTTTTCTTAATTTTTCATTTCAAAGCTTTATCTAAAAGCTTTGGAAATCAATGCATAGGATGAAGAAGTTTGAGTTATATTTTGGACACGTTTTGTATTAGGGCTGCATTTGCTGTGGTGTAGCTGGCTCCAAACTAGACTTGATTCTACAGTTCCCTTTTTAGGACCACGTCTGGTCATAGACATTTTTGTTAAATCTTTATACCGATGATTCCAACAGATGCCTGACAGGTCAGACAAACTTTTCCTCAAACTTTCTGGACTTTTCTCGTTGCCGTAATGTCGTTTTCAGAGGTAGGGGTCATGGAGACATACTGGAGGGGGTTGGAGGAGAGGAAGGGGCAGTATGGGTCTAATCCCATTCCAGCAGGCCGAGCAGCAGCAGCTCTGCATTCCACGGCTTTGGGGGCTTTGGGGGCGGGCGGGGAGGGACGGCAGCATTCCTCCTCGGCCATCAAAGACGCCGCTGGACATCAAAGGCCGTTCAGAGCCGAGGTGTTGATGACTGCAATCCCCCCCTCCTCAGACCACTTTTAGCAACCTCAGCCCTCTGACACCGAGCGGGGCGGAGCCTGGCAGGTATGTGCGCCCTTTGGCCCGCCTCCTTGCAGGAGCATTAATCACCGCTTGTTAAGTTGTGGCTCAGCAGCGCCTTAAGTTTTTGGCAAAAAGATTATAAAGAGATGCTTTTCAGATGTCCGATGAGGTGCTGTTTTAGTTGTTGAGTTTATTTAAAGCATGAGAAACCGCCTTCTTCTCCTTTGCTCGTTGGTGCTGCGACCCCTGCAGACGGCAGCCCAGCGTTGACCCCTGAACTCTGGGGGCCTGTTCTTTGTTTGTGTTTTTAAAGAGTGAAGAGTGGGCCCTCACTCAAGCCTTTGACGGTTTCTGCACGTACAGACTTAATAGAGTCACAAGTTTAAAAGCTGTCAACCACTGGGACTCGTGCTGCATATCAAGACATTTACATGATATTAAGTATCCTCTGTGGGTGCCCCCACCCACCCACCCCCAGTGAAATCCCAACACTTGTTTGCTTTGATTGTTGCTATGAAGATGGAGGTGATTTTCAGGGAAGGTTAAGGAGAGGACAGCCATTAAGGGGCTTTGAGGGGAAGTTTCTCTCACTTATCGTTGGTCTGTTCCACCAAAATACCTTTGGCGATTGTTTCCTTGGTCCCGGTGGAGGCGAACAAAAGGGAGGAAGTCTTGCTTCTTTGAGAGGGGAGGCAGAGGGATCCCTGCTAGGGTTACAGGAGGAGTCTCGGCCCCACCTGTAGGGCCCTCCCAGCTGCTCCGCTGTAACTGGATCCCATTGCCTCTCTCCTCAAGGCTACCAGGCCTCTTTGAAGTTATTTCTAGTGCTGGGAAAAAAAGAAAAAAAAAAGGCCACAGAGCCATGAAGTTAGACCGGGGAGTGCGCACACGTCCAAACATATGAAAGGGTTTTCCATGCATAAAGTTTCAAAACTTTTGTCCCTTTTTTCATCATTTGTTATCTGAGCCTATGTTGAGGAGTTGATCTGAGTTTTGACCTGTTGTTGTTGGGCTTTGTTTGGCTGAAATGGCTCAGGAATGACTCATGATTGCTTCTGTTTGCACAGATTTGTGTTTCTGTGATGGAAGAACGTCTTCTCTCTGAGTGTGTGACGGTGTGTGCTGTGTGCTGCATGGCCCTGACCGTGTCTTTAATAAAGACAGATCCTCCTCACCTTGGCTCCTCTGCATCCTTTCCCGGCGGGACCCCGTCACAGAGTGGGAAAAAAAATCATGCTTGTTCAAATTTTTAAAAGCTTAAAATTAAGGAAAAAAAATTCACATCCAGAACCATCTAACAGTGTTTAATTACTTTAACCCAAACCTGCCTTTAAACTTCATTTAGTCTCTGTGATTTCAAGCTTTTCCAAACATTAGATTTTTTATATTTTTTTATTGGACTAATCTGGAAATAGATTAAGATTTATAATGAGCTCAGATAAATCACATTGAAGTTTATTTATGCTGAAGATGAATAATTCTCCTGCTTTTTTTTCAAACAGACACTTTTAAAGTCAGTTTATAATAAAATAAGTTAGATTATATCATCTTTGAAGGGGGAAAAATGAAAGATTTTGTTGACAGAAAATAAGTCATATATATATGAACATTTAGTAGATTCATTTAGTAGATTAAAATCTAAGAAAGCCATTAAATTATGCTGATAATTTTTTTTAAATGATAGAACATTTGCTACTGTAACTTTTCATAGTGTAACTTACCTAAAGAAAGCCAGAATCTATTACTGAATTGTACTGAAAAGCTCTAAGAGTGTGATCTATTATGCTAAGAGTGGAAACAGCCAATTAACAATTCTGAAAAATATTAACTTAACAAATACAGATGTTATAAAGCTGTAAAATGAGCAAACAGTGAATTGTACCTGAACAATGGGGTAAAAATTTCTTGTGCTGCGTTCACACCAAACGCGGATATTGGGTAGTGTCCATCACCTCTTGTGTGTCCAATAGTGTGTTCATAAACCTGGCACCCCTGTCGCAAATTTGTATGTGGGAGGAGCTACTGGTAACCCTTGTTTTTCTTGGCACATTGCCACATTTTTGAAGACATGGACAAGAGAGTAGATTCAATTAAATATTTTTGGAGAACTTTGCAAAGGGGCGCTATGAGATCATTCAGAGACACACCAAGTACGATAAGTTGCACCATCTACTGCAGGAGCTGCTTCTGAATGACGACTGCATTCAGCGGTACTTCTGTCTGGTTTGACGACTTGCTGGATGCAAAGGAAACTCTAAATAAATAATGGAGGGGATTCTTTTTATTCTTGTCTTGATTAAAATTTAAAAAACCTCGAGTTCAGGACAACCACTAATGACAACTATCCACTTTTGGACTCCACATCATCAACCCATCACCTTTAAAGCTTAGTTCCTGATAGGTTGAGGAAACGCAAATTCTCATCAAGTTCAGATGTTTAAACTGAAATAAAAGTGGCACAATGCTTCAGAATTTTTGCCGTGCACTTGCATTTCTTATGCTTCATGGTGCCATATATCCCATAATGCACTGCTGCTAGACAACTGTACCACAAATTACGCTCAAATCGTGCCTAGAAAAACACTATTATGAGGTTGAATCCGGCAGTAGGATCAATATTCTACGATAGGAGCTCTGAACTTTACATTGAGTTGATATCTTTTGGTGATTCCACAGAAGTGCTGGTCTTGCTTCTCAGAAGATTCTGTTGGGCTTTCTTCATCCAGTCAGCACAAAACTGCTTTGGATTGAAGCTGATAGAAGCTAAACTCCTTTACTTCATCTTATGTAAGGCTGTGGCTTCAACAGCTGGAATGGGTCCAGTTGGAGATGAAGGTAGCTAGGATCGCTCCAACCTGCCATCCCAGTACTAAACACATTCTCACGCCATCATTGGTCAGATCCAAGGAAGCTGACATAACTCCCCCCCATCGCCAGATGTACAAAGATGGGAAGGGGGAAGTATTGGTGGTGAGGGGCATCGCAGGAGGTCAGAAGGGGTCGGTTGAATTAAACCCCTGTGGAGGTAGGTGGGATTCAACTTCGCTGGGGTGAACGAGTTCAAGGCGAGATAAGGTCTTTGAGAGACACCACCGGGTTTCTTCTTCTAGATTTATGCGCCTGTGAAAGGTGCACCAAGCTCTTGTAAAAAGGTATGAAAGAAAAAAAAATAAAAACAAGAATCCCAGCGGTTAATCATTCATCCAGTTTGACAAAGAGCGTCTTGTAAAAGTCTTTGACTTCAGACAACAAAAGCAGACTGGATCAAGGTTTAAGCGTAGCGAATCTTTGGATGAGGAAGTCTGTAACTGCCGTCATGTATTGATCCGTCAAAGATTGCCAGTTTGCTGTAAACGCAGCATTCTGATATTTTATTTCAGGGACGTTGGATCTGTTTCTACTCTATTCGGGAAATGACTTCTGGTTTTATATACGTAAAGAAAACACTTTGCTGTTTAATGGTGTCAGGGAAGGTTAGGGGTGACTGTTCTGGACATGCTGCAGGAAAAGAAGGTGTGTGTGTGTGTGGTGGGGGGATTGGGGAGAGGAAAAGGGGGTGTGGCTGGGGGGGTGTAGTGGTTATTGTGCGATCAAAGGATGAGTGAATTGTGTTGCAGACAGACGGGAAAGAAAAGCATGGCATGGTGTGACTTGCATTTTGATTTTCTTCATGAGCTGGGGGGAGGGAAGGGGGGGAGGGGGTAGAGGGTCCTGTTTTGATCGTTGAGGTTCTTTTCCAAAACTTTGTAAAACTTTCTCCTCCATGCTCTTCTCCACAAACGCAGCGTAAATCACAGCAGGATTGATGATTAACAAGCACCGCCCCCACAGGTGCTTTTTCCAGGTGGGGGCGGGAGTCTGGCCTGAGTGACAAGCAGAGTTCAAATCCAGGCAGGGTTTCATTGGGAGTTTGGTGTGTGTAACAGGATATTCATGTGAAAGCCAGCAGCCTGGGGCTGGACAGAGCCTGCAGAATAGGAGCCACCTCACTGGGGCACTTAGGGGGCGCCAGATGCCCTCCATCCACAACACCAAAACATGACCGGGTGCCTCCAGCTGCTTGAGAAGAAGTCTGTCCAGCAGCTGAGGCCCTTCCCTTTCCTGCGTTCATCTGACGGAGACCGAAAGTCTTCACAGTGGAGCCTCTAAATAACATCATGGTCCACAACAACAACACTGTCCCGTTTGAGATGCAAGAGCCCCCCACACAATAGCCCTGTGTTTGGGGCCCAGGGGCGGCGCTCCCTGCTGCCATCCAAGCTGCTGGAAAAGCAGAGGAGAGAGAGAGGTCACAGTCACACAGCGCTCCACTTCCTGCTTCACGATTCAGAGCGGCGGAGGCTCAGAGACAGATGGAGGCTCTTTAGATCCTCCCACATGACTTTGCTCCCCAGCAGGGTGCCCAAAGTGCGACTTAAAATGTTACCTCAGTTGGCCAGGATGGAGTTTACGAGCACAGAGCTTGTAGATTCTCATAAATACAGTCACTACTCACAAAAATAATACGAGGAAGAAAACTCCTAAAAGAATGTCCCTCGTCCGTGTTTGCTGCTGGAAAAATCCTCGAGTTCTAAAGGGTTGTAATTAAAGATTGGAAGCTAATGTTTCATTTCTCATAATACTCCGTTTAATCTGTGTGTGTGGGAGGTCTGAGGGGGAGGCTTTTCTCTCCTGAGCAGGTTGCAGTGAGCATCTGAGTGAAAAAATGTGCAAAGCGCTTGCAATGCTGTGAAAAAGTATTTGCCTCCTTCCCTGTCATTTCGCAGGATTGTCACAAACTCTTTTTTAACTTCAAGATTTCTTATAGGTAACCAAGGAAATCTACCACATATCTTTATTGCTTTATTTAATTTGAGATAAAAAGCTACCCAGGTGTGTTTGGTCCTTTATGATAAAGTAAATGCCTCCATCCCCATATCTATTTTTTAAAGAATGGTTTTATTTGATCACGTTGGAGGGTATTCCTTCCCTTTCAGAGCAGAATTTGCTGCTGTTTGGATCATTGTTCTGCTGCAAAGCCTTTCCCAGCATCTCAAGCCACACACCATTAAACTACCACTACCATGTTTCTCTTTGACTGTATGTCTAATGCTACAGAAAACATGCATTCAAGTTGTCACTTCCAATGAAGTCTGTGTTAACGCGTTTCAGGCTTCCATGTCCAAAACACTTGTGTCCACGTGCCGCTAGGCAGGTTTCGCAAGTCCGTTTTCTGGTTCTACGTACAGGTTGCGGTCATTAAACCAGTTGAACTCTGACCAGTCAGGAACTTTGCTTTGGTAGTAGCGTATGGGTAGCGTCGTTTTCAGAACACAGAAATACCAACAGTTTGAAAAGTGATCATGAAGGAGAAATGAATAATTGCTCTTTGTACCCGGCCGGCATTGTGACACCAAGGCTAACTTTGAATTTCTTCTGAGCACCCACGGCTTCTCCCTATCCATACGTTGACACTCTACAAGTAGAGAAATATGGAAAAAAATACTGTCTTCAAATTCAGACATTACTACCGCTTAAAGACTTCATCAATAGTCCAGTGTGAACGCCATATGCTAAAAGCATGTTTGAAAATGCCTGTTGAACACATTCTTCTTGAACGCCCATCATATCCCTGGTGTCTGTAGTTTAAATAGTGAATGATGTATACTTGTTTAGCACTTTGGGATCTTCTCAAAGGCCCAAAGTGCTTTACAGTCTCAGTCCCATTCACACACACATTCACACCCTGATGGGGGCTCCGCTGCCGAACACCGGCGCCAACCTTCCACCAGTGGCAAGGTGGGGTTCAGTGTCTTAAGCCACTGAATTGTGACAAACACACAACAAATTAAAAAATCTGTATTTTCAAGGCTCAATAAATCTATACAAACACGTTTTTGGTGGTTAATTAAAGATGTTTCAGGCTCATGACACATGTCACCCACATTCCACAGGCCACCCATAACACTCAGCTAACCCCCCCCGCCTAGCGCTTACACAGTTGTTGGACGCCTTTTGACTGTGTCTTCAGCTGGCCGGCTGCAAGCTGACCTACTCTTAACATGATGAAGTGGGGTTCAAAGGTGAGGGGTCACGAGTGGAAGAAGGGTATCTTGGGTCATCGGAAGCCAGGCAGAGCTCGGCGCCACTGCACTCTCTGATTGGGTCGCTGTGGTCGTTAGGCTAATAGGATAAGTGGCCTGCAGGTCAGTTGTGCCCAGTTCTAATGCTAATACAGGAGCTTGTCTTTGCACTGTTGCCAGGGAATGGATCCAGGGAACTTCACTTGGTTACAGTTTTAATCCAGACTTGTTGGAACAGATCCGTCTTTAGGGGTGGCGAAGGGGCTGACAGCTGTATTTGTCCGGTTTCTGTTTGAGTTTTATATTTAACTCGGCTTTCTCAAAGCTCTGATCTTTTTAACTTTCCCGACAGAATTCCAGACGGCTGGTATGAAGTTAAAAAATGCTTTGGGATAAATGGCTGAAAACTAAGAGGCCGTCTTCCCCGTCTTGTCTCAGGCTCGGGGAGTGAGTCAGTGTTTGTGATGTCTGCAATCCTTTTTAACCTTTAATCCTCTTCGTAGACATCTTCAGGGCGCTGGCTCTGCAGATCCTTCAGGCATAGAGGTTAGCCAAGTTAACTGGCGCTAAGTGTAATGAGAAGAAATCGGACGCATAGTGCTCAGTGAGGGTTGCAATTTACGTTGAAGAAAACAGCATCCGTGATCTCGGTTCTCCGAGGACCTTTTTTAGATTCTTTGTGGTTTTCGTGTCTTGAAGTTCCGAACTGATTATGTTTATTATCAGGGGAAAAGGCAAAAATATAAAAAATCTGCCAAAAAGGGTCAATTCTTTCCTTTAAAGGCCTGAAACGGGGTGTCGTTGGCCTGAGAGCTCACCAGATTTTGTTTTCTCCTCAGATGCATCCTTTGGGACTATGTAACAACAATGATGAAGAAGACCTGTACGAGTATGGGTGGGTTGGAGTGGTGAAGCTGGAGCAGCCCGAGCTGGATCCAAGTTGTCTCACAGTTTTGGGAAAGGTACGTCAACACATGCACAATCGTACTATCTTATGAAGATACAGATAAATGTAAAACCTCAAAAACTAAAGCAGATGCTCTTCTTATTGCATCTAAACATGATTAGGGCCTTAAAAAGAGTTTAATTTGCACATCTTGGAAGTAAATATCAAAGTTTTTTTTCTTTTTCTTTACAGAAACATGTTGCAAATGTTCCTTAAACCACATTAATCCCTTTTTTGAAATTATCTTTGATCTTTTGTAGTTCCACCTAATCCTTGGTTTTATTTTTGCTCCTTGCCGCTCATTACCAGGAGATAAACTGTCCCCCTCCCTCATATCTCTCCACAAACTACCCCTTTGCTCCCTCCCTTCCTCCCCACTGTGCCCAGAGCCCTCTGGAGTCTCTGAGTGGTATTTTATCATATTTAATTAAGCGGTCCTCCTAATGCTATGTGCCCACATTTCCCTGAGGACGGAGGGGCCGCAGTCATTTATTCCGTTCCCTCCCGTGACAGAAAGAGAGCAGCCGTTCCTGATTTAAGGAGTCCTCCTGCTTCATAGACCTGCTAATGCACTTTCTTTGGGGAAAGCTCGCTGGAACCCAGCTGATGCTTGATTGCAGCTGGAGCAGAAGCTGACATTATGCTCAGTGGAAGATGTTGGGACTTCCTCCTTGGTAACTGGGGACCTCACCTAGTTTATGCTCCTTAACTAAACACAAACCCGTAATTAGTCACCTAGCTTGACTGGATCCACTGAGTTAAGTTCACTTCCGTCCTCCAGTCTTGCTGGTGTTTGGGATATCTCTGCACATGCTGTCACCTTGAACAGGTACAGTTTTCAAATGACAAGCTATGCAGCTGCCAGCCCTGGAGACCTGCAGCTTCCCACATTTGGTCTACTAAGAAGTGTTGTGTGTTCTGCCTTTAAACATATGCATGCAGTGTTCCCTAACTATTTTGGGTTCACCTTTTACAGACTTGCCGTTTTTGCATATTTTTTTATTAATGTGTGTGTAATTCTGCATGCTTTCATTATTATCATAATTCTTTTTCTCACTCCATGCCGTGTCTCCTGTACAGAATGCGTTCACATGATCTTTTATTAATGGAAACCCTGCAGCCAATCAGAATCAGGTATTTGCCAAGACGGTGGTATAAGAAGTAATAATACTGGACAGTTCTTCTGGAATTTCTAGAGGTTTGGCACAAAACGGGATCACAGGTTCAGGCATGGCAGCAATATTCTTACAGCATCTGAGTAACATGTAGTCTGCAACGCATGTCTCACACTCAAACGTTGTGCAATCTGTTGTGCTGTCTGTAACTGTTAAACCATTTACTTATTTAACCTAATTTCAACTGATTCTGATGTGTTTTTATTGATGCAACTGTTTACGTCAGTAAAGTCCTCCTCAGAATCCGTTGGAATTGCGTTTCTTGTGTAAACGGTTGCAGTGTTGTGGAAATTGAAAGAACTTCAACACTGGGCTGAAGATCTGGAGTTAAATCGGGTCTTTCTCTGTGTCTCTACTTTTTTTCTCGGTGGAGCGAGTCAGATTGATCCACAAATGTCTGTTTTAGAACCTCTGGGTCGGATGCTTTAGCTTGGGACACGGTGCTGAGGGTGGCAGGGATCTTGAGGATAATTGTGGAAGGGGGGGAATCCGTTGTTGAAGCATAAACAACGTTTCTCCCCGAGGACGGCCCGGCTGTTTGGCCACTTTTGCCAGGCCGTGTTGACTCCCCTGCCAGCCTGCGTGCTCCGCCCAGCCAGCCCCTCTTTAGATGCCCTCCAAAATCCTCACCCCGCCCCGTCTGTATTTTCTCCGGTCCTCTCGCCCCACCTCCCGCCCCACTCGACTGGCCCCTAACTGAACCCAAGAGCCCACTCCACTTTGCTGCCACTTTGCCACCAACAGTGTTGGGGTCTTGTCTGGTCAATTTAGATTCCATTCAATGACAGAATCCCAGCGAACACACAAAACAGAATTGTAGGAGGGGTGGAAAGAAAAGCTGTTTACTCCAACCAGAAATAAAGTGTCTGGGAACTCGGGGCCGGAGTCTGCGCTCCTGTGATGATCAGGACGAAGTGTTTCTGCTTTAATCCGCACAAGATGGACGTTTAATCCCAAATGCTTTGGACTGTTTTACTTTTTGGGTGTTTTTTTGGGGGACTCTTGTCTCAGTGGGATGTTCAAACGTGTAAAATCTCCTCTGCAGAGGAAGAGAAGTTTTCAGCCTCTGAAGTTCAAGTGTCACACATATGTGCACAGTTTTTCCTGCTCTTCCTGTGTGGTTCCTGTGAGAGCTGCAGGACGGGTGAACCCCTGACCTCGGTGTGCCACAACAGCGGCTCCTCCTCTCGGAACAGCGGGAGAAAGCCACCGCCAAATCAGCTCCTGCACAGCCAACTGCGTTTTCTGAAGTCTGCGGTGGTTCTGCTGGGGACCTGGAGGTTGTGTAACGGTGACGAGTCCCGGTGCTTATCGGGTCTTTGGTTTCTCTGAGGTGTTTGTAAATGTTGTAAATCACGCTCTCACCTCTGCGCACACGGATCTCGTCTCCAGCGGAACTATTTATTGCAGTCAATAACATATTCTTAGTTGTCATTTCCTCTGCGCTTGCTCGCCTTTCTCAGAACCGCCCCCCCCCCTCCCCCCTCCACCTCTCTTATCTGCCGTGTCTCCTCGCACACATGCTCTGCGAGTCTTGGCAGCTCCTCTGGAACATGAAATCGTGCCACTGGCTTTGATTGGCGGCCCGCAGAGCATCTGTGCCAAGGAGATGTCTCTTCTTACAGTGCGGGACCACGGGGGGGGGGGGCGTCGGCACGTCTGATTTTTCAGCTTTCATCCGGCCGAAGCTCCCATCACATCTCCTCCGAACCGGGCTTTTCAGCAGAGGGGAGGTGGAGGGGTCGAAAGTCCATATTCTTCTGCGAACAACAGAAAGGACATCCTCCCCCTCGACCCGCGTGCAGCAGGCCTCGTAGTATGTAAACTCCCTGGTATGTGATTGTGGCGCTGCTGCCCTTGCTCGTCTCTGAAACTTCGGCCAAAGACAGCTGGTCGGAACGGGCTGGCTACAAAGAAGCACTTAAAAATAACTGGAGCAACAAGAAAGGCTTGGAGATCTTTACTGACACATCTGTCCAGAAACAAGAGCCAGCGGCGCACAAGCATGAAAAGTGTGGGAAGCTCCGTCTTTGACACACTCAGAGGGAACAATGTCGGCCAGCGAGCAGAGTGTTTTTCTGCCGCGGCCTGCATACTGGCACCGTGGGACCGCAGGCGGAGCAGACAGCTGCTGCGTCTTAGCGCTAAGTTGGCCGGAGCTGCAGATACGAGGGCTGCAAAAATGCTGTTTCTGAGAAAGACAGATAAGTGTGACTTCACTGGTGGCTGGCTCGCAGCCTGTGGGCAAGTCGGCCGTCTCACACACTCAGGTGTGTTAGAGGTCGTCCCGGGGCCGCAGCAGTGCCAGGGAGGTGTCATGCGGCGGGCCGAAGCGCCTGTATTTGACCTTGTTGTCAGAGAGGAAGGCTGTCTGTTCAGGGGGAATATTTCAGCTTCTTATGCAGACGACTGAATGACCTCCTGTCTCTGGCCCATCACTCCAACAACTCCTGTTTCTGAAAATGATGGAGTCCATTCACAGCCACGACTTTTGTTGGAAACAGATTTCTGACTAAGCCGTAAAGATGCAGAATATCTGCTGAACGTGAGGAATCAATATCATTTGTGAGACTCTTGGCTAACCGTTCTCTGCTTTGTCAGAGAAGTTTCAATCATCTGCAGCCGTCCTTCACAGACAAAAGCAGCCAAAACAAACGCTGGATAAATGGGGAATTTTAATATTCCACAAAGGCAAAGGGAATGAGAAGAAAAACGATTTATCTGGAGATCTTAAAGCTACAAATGTTGTCTAAACCTGCCAGATTATGTGAAAAAACAAACACTAGTTTTACCTTTTAAAACAGGAGCTTTACTTTCTTTGAACTACTGTAACGCTGCTACTAACTACTTTAACTATTCTCACTATTATCGTAATTCCAGAAAAGCGGCTCTGCGCTCATATGCAACTCTATACAAAAGATTTACGCAATCGACGTAAATCAGCTGATTCTGTCACGAAAAGTGGTTTAGCACCGTTTGTTGCATCTCGGTGCAAAGCTGATATGAAATGCTGCTTCTCTCTGGGTCAGAATCCGCTGACTTACGGTGATCACGGTGACGGCCAAGGAGCTCCGGTACGTCAAGGAGTGCCTGTTATTTACTGTAGGTGTTAGGAGTTCTTGTTTTTTCTGTGTTTTGTTGCCCAGGAATGTCTTTCTCCCGTCAAGTCTCGCATGGATCCCTGTTTGTCCAAAAGTTTCTTTCTGGCTGTTGGATCATGAACTCAGAGGTTTCTCGTCTTCTCATCTTCCTACTGGATCCTCAGTCCTTCTGCTTTTCGTTGTGGTTGTTTGCTCCTGGGAAGGTTCTCCAGTTTTTCTCCACGTGAGGATGATGGATCTTTTTAAGATCTTTCAGCTGTTTGACGTTTTCAGAGTGTTTTTGTTCAGGAGATTCTTTGATTTAACAGGTCTGAGACTTTTCAAACAATCTGGTGCTTTAACGATTTATTTGAGGGGGGACATTTACGTTTTTTTACATGGAACGAAGCCGATTTTTGAACTGTTTCAGCGGAAGAAGAAATCCTTTAGACAGCATTTTGTACTCAGATGGGTCGCTGGTTTGAAATTAGATTCCGTTGTGATCTGGTTGAGTAAAGTGGGACAAATATGTTGATAATAAGGGGCAGAATAAAACTCCACCTTGGGACCGCTGGCTCCATCTTTTCGACTGATGCTGGCGAGCATTAACTGCTCCAACACGTTCAAAGTCGCAGCATGGTGGCAGGAATGGAAAGAGAAACTCCAAAACCGAGGAGGAGCAGCAGGAAGAAAAGAAAAAGAAATCCTGTGAAGCATGGAGCCTCCCGGGCTCTCCTTTCATGTTTGTGTACGGCTCAACTTTCTGATATTATCTTCCTCCCTCTTCCTGGTGGGGTGTCGGGAGAGCTCCCCCCTCTCAAAAAACCCCTCCACCCCTCTCCTAAATCACCGCTTTGCCATGTTTCACTGCAGTCGGAGGCACCCGGGATCCCACTGCGCTTGTTTCCATGGTCACTGGGAAGCTCTTTGTGTCATGTGGCTCAAAGTGAGCTGTCCCTGGGCCGAATTACCCAGCTTTCAATGGGAGGCCAAATGACCATTATTAGACTTCACAGCTCAGGCCTCTATTTAAAGAGAGAAGAAAGGAGCCCTGGGGTCTTCAGATGAGAGAAAGATTGAGGGATAGAAAGTAGAGGGGGACGGCAAAAAAAGAAAAAAAAATAGGGGCCATGAGGAAATGACGCCAGGAAGACCCATGCCTTTACACCGATTCCTGATCTTTGTCGTTTTGGAAAGTCGGACAGGTTCTTCAAGGAGCTTTCAGTGAACCGAGCAGCTGCTTGAAGGTTGTATTTTAAGAAGTTGGGGCTGGAAAGTAGAGGTCCCGCACAGTTATTCTGACACTTCTCCCTGACATACACCAGTCCTGCGGGGGTGAAATGGCATCTTGCTCGTGTGACTCAAAACTTTCTCTTAAGCTGTGCCAGAAAGCCAAGGTTGGGCCGAGCGCAAGGAGGCAGACAATGAGGGATGTGTGCTTGAGTGTTTGTGTGTGGAGCCAAGCTCAGAGACACTGAGGTGATGGAGGAGGAGAAGCTGAAACACTCAAGGAAAACGACTATTGACTGAATGTGAGAACTGGACCGTCAGTGTGACGTCACCCAAAGAAAATGGTTTACTTCCAGCTCCAACCAAAAAACAATCAATTCAGCCGTCATTTTTTTGCAATGCAGTGATTGGTCCAAGTCAATCTGATTCAAGATTTCTATGGTAAACGCTTCCGCCAATCAGGTGTGAGCTTGTCGGAAGGCAACACCCCTACCACTTGAAATGGGCTACACAAAATCTGTCAGTCAAACGTTTCCATTTTTTTAATGTGGGGCCAGGAGGCACCGCAGACTTTTACTGAGGCATCTGAGTGGCCAGTTTATAACTTGAATCACTTGAACTACAGTAAAAATATCATGAAAAAAAAAAACAAGATTATCAAGAAGATATATATATATATAGGAGGAGGGGTCACTCAGTCCAGTTCTCATTTACAGTCAATGGACAGAATCAATAATGGGAATTCATCAGTTTGAGACCAAGAGCTCGCCGCCGTCAAATTTCAGATGACGTAACCTTTTAACACCAGACGCTGGTGACACCTAAATAACACATGATCTCTGATTCTGATGCAGAGAAAAGCCACTTTTCTCCACGACAGAATCGGCGGATTTGTGTTGATTGCTGAAGCACTTAACCACAGTGAAGTGTTACATATTAGCACAAAGCTGCTTTTCCCTGCTTCAGGATGCGCTGGAATTACATTTATTGCATATGGCCGTTCAGGAAATATGAAGTTGAAAGAATGTTCAGCTTCTAAATCGTATAGACAAGAAAAAAAATGGATTTTTTGGCGTTTTTCTGATCATCTTTTGACCCAATGACTATAAAGGTTTTGTGTTGATCTGCACATTATCTCACAACTTTGTCTGTAAACTTTACTGTGGACTAATGCTGATGTTTCTCCCTAACCTGGACTGACTGTGTAAAAGGATACCATTTAAAGCGAATGTTGTGTACTATGCAAGTATTTCAGACTAAATTCCAACACTAGATGAGACTTCGTTGCATATAAAAGATGAAATTTATCTGTGAAAAGAAAGTTAAATCAGAGGCAGTTGGCACATTTATTTCCTAAATATTTAATGGGAACAGTCTGCTCCTGTTTGTGGTTTGGTGGGAAATGAGAGGAACAGCCTTTCACCAGCAGCAAGAGGAGGCTTTAGAGGAGCATCATGCAGCAGCAGCAGCAGCAGCAGCAGCTTCCCTTTCACACCAGCCAGGACTCAGTCTCTGAAAGCAACTTCAAGGCACAGAGGGATTAGAGAAAAGCCTCCTAGAGAAATTAGGAAAAAAGGGAGAGGTGGTGTCTAGTGGAAAGTTTAATCTGGACTGATGTCTCCTTTTGATTACAGTTTAGGTTCCCAAAGAAACGATGCCGAAGAAGCTGAGAGTATGTTCACTGGTTGCTCCTCTTCTGTTGCTTTAATAAGGACAATCAAATGGTTGGCACTTTTGTTTTGTGGTGCTTTTAAATGCAAGCGGAAGCTTTTTCCCGTCCAAACAAACAGCATTTTTCTCTTTTAGTTCTGGTCTGTTTGAAGAGCTTTTAGCTATTATTTCTTGTTAGAGGTGCAGAAACACAACAGGATGGATGCATCCAGAATCTCATCTAGTCTGTTGGCTCAGTAGAAATGGTTGCCATTGTCAGGTAGAACTAAATGTTTTTTTTTCTGTTACATATGAAATCTTTATACCATATTTGAATATCTCCGTTCAAAACACAGTTCCTGCAATCTTGGTGCCAAAGTCCCATGAAAGAAAGACTTGTTCTCTGCATTTTCTTTTTTGCCATCACTAACTCTGAAGTTAAAGACGTTGTTGGTGGCAGATTAGTGTATCCCCTGCTCTTAAAAGCCTCCTTGTTAGGAGTTTCAGTTTTAAACATTCATAACTTTTGGTTACTTCTTCTTCTTCTTTCGCCTGTTACCCCGGTTGGGACATAGGCCGCATACAAAAGCTCTCCAGGCAGACCGGTCTTGGGCGAGTCCCTCCAGCTGTCCCCATGGTTTCCCCATGCTATTTTGCCTCTGCTTCTAGATCTCTGCACCCTGTGTTCCTTGGTCTCCCGCTTTTTCTTTTTCCTTGGGGATTGCATGTCAGTGTCTGCCTTGTAGTGCTGGATGCAGGTTTACTTGGGGTGTGGCCAATCCATCGCCATAGTCTTTTGGAGACGTCTTCCTCTACTGGTTGCTTCGCCTTCCTCTCCCATAACTCTTGGTTGCACCTTCAGGATTCTTCTGAGACAGGTGTTGATGAAGGTCTGGAGTCTCTTCATCAACTTAGCGGTAGTCCTCCAAGTCTCAGCACCATAGAGTTGTATGGGCTTGTCAATTGTGTTAAAAGAATCTTTATGGGGGTTGACGCGTACGGGTCCTGCAGGTTTTGGGGTTGCAGTTTGTCGTGAAAATGGAGCGTACCATTAGTTTTGCGCGTGTATCGTATTTGTAAAGCTAATGAAAGTTGCACGCACCTTTGACGTATGGGTGATGCTTTGGTGTAAGTAAGGTGTGTGCACTGACACGAATGCCGTTCACATGGGGGGTGCAGGCGATACGTGTTTGTAGGATGTTCACACAAACTACACTCTGATTGTTTTATTTCCTAATTTATTTTGCACACAAGCAGCCCACTTATTACGTGGAAAGCACCAACGGACTCCTTGCGCTGACTGCAGGGGGGGTTGACAACTGAAAAACCTGGACGGTCTTATTTGTGCGAACTGTTGCTCAAAGCATGCTTGTAGAAAAAATGTGCGTGAACATTTTCACAGAGTGGTCTACGATCTTGATATTTTGTGCAAGCCACCTGCATTCCCCGTAAAGGTTTGTCCATTTTTTGACTGCAGAGAGCCGTATCCACCTGTAAGGGCAGGACTAAGGCATTGGATGGATTCCTGGTACAATTTGGATAAAATGATTATTTCTTACCAAAGTTTGATAATCAAAGTGGAGCATTTACTGGAGTTTATAGTGTATTTTTCTCTTTACAATTTGAAATGCAGTCAAAGCTTGTTTGGGTAGCCATGAATGTATTTTTGCTTATCTAATGGAAGCACAATAAATAAGAGGGAATAAATAGACTAGGGAGTTCAAATACTAGAACAGTGTTCTTATCTGAAGTTGTTTCTAAAGCATCTAAAGAGAAAATGTTTTCTTTTATGGCGTTTTGTACCTTAATACAGAAAATCTTTCACTGCCTGCTCTGCAGAAGAAGCATTTTAAGAGTAGTGCTTCCCGTCTCTCGCTCGAAACTGTTTGTTTTTCTGTGAATCACAAAGGAGCAAAAACCTAAACCGGTAAGAAAAACAACATGGGAGGGACGGGGAGGAAATTTAATTAGCAGCCGTCCATTCCTCCGGGCTCAGTGTTCGGTCTCGGCAGGACAGAGCAGTAGGCAGAAGACGAAGAAGGCTGGTTGATTAGCGGCAGTTGCATCCGTGCCCCCGTGTCCCCAAGACATCAAACGGCAGACGCTGGAAATGCTGCCAGTGGTGCACAGCCAGCACGACGGGAACATGATGAACGGCTCTGCAGCGCACCAGAGTCCGGGGATCGTTGGCTTCATCTATCTGACTCTGGCATCACAAGCAAAAAAAAAAAACAACTTTGAGAATGAAAGAATAATTCAGAACTTCTTCATTATCACTAGATGGTCTTTCTTGTGACAGAAAATGACAAAAGTCTTTGAATGTCAATTTATTTTGTTGAAATTCTGAATTTTATTTTTATACCTTCTACATTTAAAATAATGAGTATATTTGGAGTTCTAGGTATTTTTTATTTAATTAGGCATGTTTCTATTACTCAAGCATGGTGGTGGAAGAATGATGATTTGGGATAGATTTGCAGCCAGAAGCTTGAACTCACTGCAGTAAAGCATGGACTTCTCTGTATGTAACTTTATTAAATGGGATGATGAAATTAAAAAAAATCCTTTTGCCAAGTCTTAAAATGGGAAAATAGATGGAGAAAACAGAAAATGCAAAGTAAACCGGACGTTTTTGGAATTTCACGTCGATGGAAAAGCCTGTGGAGTGAAATGGACAAGAAGCTTGATGAGCCCAGGACCTTCTGAGGTTTGAAAGTGAGCATTTTTGCAGGCTGACTTTACCAGACACATTTCAGGGCCTTTTACAAGCTGCCCCTTCCTGGATTTTTCAGTTGGGCCAGCTTGTTGCCAAGTTACTCTGTCAGGTCTCCAGAGACATACGCACGTCTTAATGACTCGGCTCGCTTGTATAATTCCATTTATGCAACAGCAGGTAAATGGCCACCCGACGGCGTTTGCTGGTACAGATGATGATGTTGGATTTAGGGAAGAAGATCAAACCAGGGAGGAAAAAAATGTGACTTTTCACACGCATCCTAAAGATGGCCTAGAGGTGAATCTCATTTCCCTCTTTCAAAGGGAAATGGATTCCAAGAAGATGATTCTGAAGGCTTCCTGTGGTTTTGTGTTCTGTTGCACAACTCTGTTGTGCATTTGGGGATTTGAACCACTCATGGGAACCGATTCCCCCTTAGGACCTGCGTCACGGTAACCTGTACAAACCGCATCTGTGTTTGTGCAAACTGGTGGATCATAAAGTGCAGCTTAGAGACGAGCGTCTCTGGAAGAGACTTAGTTCTAATTCCTCCTGCAGACGGCTGCTCTCTGTCAATCTGAGCATGTTTGTGTCTCAATTAGAGGCCATTAAAGCGGTGGTGGAGCACCATTACCTCAGGAACATTCAGGCCTGAGTGGACTCCACAGATGTTTTTGTTAAACAGGAATGAAAAACGTTTAGCGTTTGCGTATTAAAGCTGTGACGGAGCGAAAAAGGTTCATACAGGATAGCAGGCGAGTGGAAGACCTTAGGTGACGATACCTGCAGGTTGCATTTTGCTGCGTTGCAACTGTTGCTGACTCTGAATGATGACAGAGGATAGCTTAACATCTTATGGTCGCTATGGACCAAAACTTTTACTGATATATTTTTTTAACCCTAATGATTAGGGCTGTGGATCAATACTTAGGTGGTGAGTCGATTCACGAATCAAGACCAACAATTCACAGATCAAAACCAGGAGTCTAACTATTTAACATATTATGTTTGAAGGGTTATTATCTGTATGTCACAAATGTTTGTACTTTTCTGGAACAAATTGAGAATATTCAAGTATTTGAATACGTGTTACATCCACTTCAAAAGATGATATTATTGCATATAGTAGAACAGAAAAAAAAACTATTGGACAAATTGCAGATGTTATCAATGTGCAAAATGAAGGCTGGGTCATACAACCACTATGTGCATTTGTGCACGTATTACACGGATGAAAAATGGTCGTAGGTGAATATACCTGGAGAATGTGAGAAAAGTTGAGGCCTTTACAAGAAATGTATCACAAATTAACTACGTTATAACCACGGAAGAAGTATGAACAAACCACACAAAGATCACGTAAATCAATATGGAACATGAACCATCTGTGATTATTGCGCTGTTTATATGCAACTCGATAATTATTTATGCGTCAATTGGGCAATATAAAAATGATGCATGCGTGAAAAGTCTATTAGACATACATGGACATGTGTGGAACGGTTGTGGAATGACACAAACTTGCAAATGCTTTCAGCAAAAATCATACACAACTGCGAACGACTTGCCTAATAATTGCGGATGAGCTACTAAAACTACCTGAAAACTGTATTATGCTCAACCGACAAAAAATTTCGAACAGCTCAAAACCGAATTTACGTAAAGACATCCGTGCACATCGCCGAATGACGATCCCAAGAAACACTTACGAGTTACGTGTATCACGCATGTATCACAAAAGACTTGAAACGCAGCCTTAAACCGCTTCAATCCCATGTGTGGAGCCTCACATGTGGCTCATTGGAGGTCCGATTTGTAGGTAATGTACAGTATTCCATGTTGCAGAACGCATGAGAATGAAGCTCATGCAGCAGATGTAACATGTGGAAACTGGCTCACCGCTCCCGCTCACTGATCTGACCTCCTCTTCTTTTGATATTAATGGGAGTCACTGAACTCACTGAGTGCTTCAAGTGATTCTTTCCGCCTCTGTGTTTACGTTGGGTAAACTGTCAGTTTATATGATGGCGGTCGAGGGAAGAGGAGCTTGAGGAGGCCCAAAGCGCCCCTGTCCGCTTACATCCAGAATCGCTCTCCATGTTGCAGTGTGGAGTGGCTTGACGTTTAAAGTCTTGTTCTTGGCAGCAGCCGTTATTTCACTTTTGATCAGGTTAGGGTCTTTTTTTTTTTTTTTTTTGCAGCTGATGTCCCCTATTGATAAGTTTGCCTGAAGGGCTAATCACGGGCTTCCAATGGAAAAAACAAATAACTGGCATTTTAAAACTTATAAGCCCACCAAGGGGGCCTTTTATTCAGACTGATGTCACATGACAGCTGTTAATAGGTGAAAGTCTAAATAGTTAAAGACCCACTTCATTGAAAACTGTGATTTAGGTGTTTTTTTTGGTAGCATTTTTCTGATGGAGGTCATTTTGCCTCCAACTGCTACAGCCGGCAGGCCACAAGCCCGCTGCTCCGCTCAACCAAGCTGGCATCTGACTGTGCGGCTGGATAGCGTCAAAGTTGTCATTTTTGTTGCACCATTAATGTTACGTTGGGGTGTGAGGGGCGGTAAGCTAGCGGGAGAAGGCACAGAGAGCTCTCAGCTACAAAACAATACAGGTTTTTGTATTTTGACTAAAAGCGGCAAAATCATAATTAAAAGACCACTGGGAAAACTTTGAAACTGTATCAGAAGATGATTGGAGTGGCACATTGTTAAGATATGATTGCTGTGTCAAATTTGCTCCCCATATTTGACCTGTTCTCTGGGGGCAGACACAGCCGCACTCGGGAACCAGTTGGTGGTTTAACCCCCTAATTCAACCCACTAAGGCTGAGTGTCAATCATGGAGATGGTAGGAGTCTTTGGTATGACCTTACAGTGGATTTGAGCCCACAGTTTGCCCTTTGAGTTGGTCTAATTTTTAATAACTACGTCATTTGGTTATTGGGTTTATTGGGGAAAATGTCGTTATTAAACATTGCTAAATTCCGTAGAAATGACACCGTCAGGATTACCAACGGCTTCATGAGCAAACTCGCCGCTCCTTCTCTGTCTCCGGGCTTCTCCGCCACGTCGAGAAGTTTTATTTAAATATCGTCGGGCTGCACATGCCGGCTCTGGTAGGGACTGACGAAGGAGAAGAAAGCAGGGGGTTGCCACATAGAAGAAAATCCATGGGAGAAAAGTATGCCTTTATCTTTTAATAAACCGTAAAGCCAGGAGGCAACATGAAATTACAGCATAATAGCAGTGGAGTCTTCTGAGGACTTAATTTCCTTAATTATAGCGGCGCAGAGAGAGGGAAAGGAAACGACGAAGAAGAGGAGGAAGGCAGGATAGGGAGCGATGGAGCATCTGAGCCAGATTCCACAGGTGGATCTGATCACACTATTTTCCCTTTACATGCATACTTATAAGGACACATGAACCCTCTGTCCTCACCAATGATGGACTGAGGAACGCCTCCTTCCAGATGAGTGAAAACGTCTCCTCCTCAGATCCTCCATGCTGGATGGCTGGCTGACTTAGGGATGCTAAACATAGCTTTCATTTTCGTCCATGTCTAGACTGAGTTCTCAGCAGTTTCTGCTGCTGCGGTTTTTGTTCCCTCTGGGAAGATTGTTCTTTCTTTTTTTAACTCTGTTTGTTTAGCCGTCACTGTTGTAAAGTGTCGTCGCCCCTCCGTCCCCCCCTCCCTCGGCAAAGTTCAGGTTTCTCTTTAATGGCTTCTCTTGAAACACGGATCAAACTAAAGAGCAGAAACGCTGGATCTGATCCAAACTTTTTTTATGAAAGATGGAACGTTTTGAACCAAATGAATAACTTTCAGTCAATGAACATGTTGGTAATTGTAGTTGTTCTGGTGGAGGCCAAGCAAAACACATGGATGCCAAAGAAATCAGAGCATAAAACTGCACAGATGTAAAAAGGTGCAATAAAACCTAAAAATCCTGTGCAAAAACTTTGGGAAACTTTACATTCTGGGTTTTTTTTAATTAAAAGAAGCAAAACATAATCCGTTATTTTCATAGAAACTCTATGATATTTGAAAAACTAACTTAAGCTCTAACACAGGTTTGGAATAAAGCGTTTGTCCAAAGTAAATTAGATCAAGTTTAGGACGATGTACATGTTTTGCCTAAAGAGACGATGACTGGGATTTTAAACCCCAACCAACAGATCCTCTCGTCTACAGCCGTGTCAACCAATTCTGAAAAACGAATTGAACCAATTTAACACCAATACTTCAGCTCCACTGTTGACGTTCTTTTCGACTGCCGTAACTTTTTAACTATTCACGTAGTTACAGCGAATTCTGAAGCGAAGAAAAGCAGCTTTATGCTGATATGCAACACTTTACAATAGTGAAGTGTTTAATCCACGGACATCAGCTGATTCTGACCTGAGGAATCTCCTTAAAGTGTTGCATTTTGCCGCTTTTTTCTCTGCATTAGAATCAGTTGGACTTATATTAAATTAATGGTCAAATAGGTGCAGTAGTTCAAAGAAATACAGGTATTAACTGGCTAATGCACTGCTCAGTACCCAGGTATTGGCTAAAGATCTCCTGGATCCGTTTTCAGCTCAGTGAATCCGATCTTGCCCAACAACCGCAAAGCCAAATTTCTTCATGCGCTTTGATTGGCGGAGGTTACTCATGGTTAGGCGGTCGGCTTTCGGCTAATCTTTAGGCCGCGTTCGTCCCGCCGTTGGTTTCTGAGGCTGCAGTTTTCCACAGGGGTTGGATGGGAGATGTCAGTTTGCCTGCAGGTGCATTTTTTTTGTCATCAGGCAAGTCCCTGCACTGCAGCGCAGGCCTGCAGATTCTTCAGGAGGGAGATCTCTTTCTTCTCAAAGCGTCTTACCAAGAGCTATTAATTATTAACTGGGAGAGCTCACATCAAAGGGCCAGACTGGTGCTGAATTAAATGTGTGTGTGTGTGTGTGTGTGTGTGTTCTGGCAGTGTGGAGCTGCAGAGAGAAAACTGGGTGAGAGGGAAACGCCGCGCAGAGATTTCACTCGGCTCTCTTTTGAACTTTGTGGAGTGAAGAAAAAAAAGTGAGAAAAGGGAGAAGTGTTGGTTTTAAAGGAGGCAGGAGGAAAAAGCTCGTTTTTAGTGTTCCGGTGTTTGATGGGGCTTTTATTCTAGCAGATGGACTTGGTTTGCAGAGTTAATTAGTCTTTAATTAGCTCTGAAAGCCAAATTCATAAACATTTAGTCCATGAATTAAACCAGCGAGGAAATCTAATTGAGACAGAACTAACAAACTCCACATGGGCTTAAAGAAAAAGCTGAAGTGTCTGAACACGGGGCAGCGGGTCTGGTGGTCCCAGTGCCGGTAGCTCCGGAAAGGGCATGAACGTGTGCCGCTGCAGCATCTATTTTTTTATTATTATTATTTTTTATTACTGTAATCCATTTGGGCAGCTCCTTGTGCTTCGTTTGCTTCTATAGAGGGAAACCCAGGCATGTTTGAACTGCAAATGCACGTTCCTGGAGAGCTCGGCTTAATCGTTAACTTCCTTCTGAAGACGAAAACACTTGTTGGAAGTTGTAAAAATAATGCAAACCTGATGGGAAAAGTCATAAACAAACATGGCTGAAAAAAATGCTTATTTACCTTGTTGTTGTTTTTTTTAAAGAAAATACTCTAAAAATAATAGCAGAAGTCAAAAACGCAAAGATCTGCAGTTTCTGTGATGATTTATTGAAGTGCAAATGTTCCCTTTGATTTAACAACAGTTAGAAAAAAAAGAAATTAGTTTATTTTGAGCAGCGCTTTGAGGAAAGTTTACAAAAGACAGATCTGTTCAGGTGTAATCCAGTAATTCATAATCGTCCATTTGCTGGCTTCAAATAGCAAACAGCTTAAACGCAAACACAGAAATTTCCAGGTGATAGAAAAAATGTGAGAACAAAGGAAGGCTCTTCCCCTGAAGCTGACACTTTGCTGCTCTACGTCTGAATATCTGCACTTCTAAATGAGGATGACGGCAGGGAGCAGCTTCACTTTTCCTGTCACATCTGCACCTTAACTTCAAACCTCAGACGTGAACCGTCTGCTAAGCAGCTCTAACCAGGAGGTGGTTAGTAAGAAAACATTTGCATAAATGGATCTGAAATCTTTCCTGGAATTAAAATAAAAAAAATAGCATGTTTTTCTTTCATATACCCGGTATTAAAAATAAACTATACATTTTCTTCTTTCCGCTCTCTGTAAAGCAATCAATAAACCTCTATTTGACAATCATTTAATGGATTCAGAGAGTCGTGTTTGTACCGGATGTATGAGTGGAAATATGTCTAGAATTAAGAGAAAGGATAATATCAAAGTGTTAGCATAATTATCTCATGTATTTTTATTTTTTGTCTGTTTTTCCCTTATTCTTTAAGATTGCTTGAAATCAGTCAGAAAAAAGTAAACAATCAGAAAAATTATTTCTTGCAAAAAGAGACATTTACCACCAAAACAGACAGAAAAATGCCAAACAGGTCGGTCTATGAAAACAGCAAAAACAATTTGATACAGTTTTAGACATTTGAAAGGAAGCCAAACCCTTTTTAGCCTCTTGTGTATGTAATGAATAGTTGGATTTTTTTTTTAAATTGGTTTATTTTCAAAGTGTTCCCTAATGTCGTCTTTTATTATAATTTTGCCGTCTGTAGCCAAAATCAAAAATGCTGTTTTCTAGGACAGACTTTCTGTAGAGCGGCAAGAGTTCATCAAAAATTCGCCTCAGCGTTGTGGATAGGACTATGGGGGTAGAGCAACCCCGCCCCTTTTCCCCTCTTCTGATGTCAAGAGCTCGGAGCAGGGAGCTTGTGGCCCGTCCAGCGTATTTTCTATGTCACAATTATGATCCTTTTTAACCTGCATTTTTTCGTCTGCTCCTGATTCACAACGATTTGAATAAATAAATACTCAGAAATATAATTTTTTTGGCTACATGTGTCCTCCATCATCAGAAAAATGCCTCAAGAACTTGTTAAAAACACCAAAAACATTTATCAGAGTGGGTCTTTCACAGACCGGGCGGTGCAGGTCTGGAAAAATGATGTCTGGACCTTTCTTTAATGGTGCAGCAGTTCTTTACAGTTTTTCTCTTTAAGTTTGTGGATTTCCCAAACCGGACCAGAACAAACCCATTTTTTTGTCTTGCTGCAGGACAGAGTTACCGTGCGTCCCTGTTCCACCACAAACTGGGGTGGCGGTGGCGTCCAGCAGGTCGGCAGCAAAGTCCCAGCCCTGCACGGTAACTCTGATCTGCAGAAGTTACATGAAGAGCTCTGGCAGAAGCCCAGCAGCACTTCAGAGTATCAGGATGTGATCTGGCCACACTCTTTCTGATCACGCAGCACGGACATCAAACCCCGTCTAAATTGGGCCGCCAGAAAAAAGGCTTGTAGGGAGAAGCAGGAGTTAAGATAAAAAGTTTTTTTCTTTTTCCCCATCAAGGGGAAGCCAATTTGGATTCAGCGTGGAGATACTCTGGCTTCTGCAGATGCAAGCATTTCCTTTATCTGCTGCCTTCAAAAGGCCCCCGTGCAAAGACTTTCCCTGCCCTCAGATGAAAGGAGCTCCCGTTCTGAAGAGCCGGAAATCCTTGATTTAACTTTTTGGAGTTTGTGGTGCAGAGTTGCTCTCTGCTGTGAGGGAGTTGCATCACGCAGAGTCGTGCACGGAGCCTGACGGGATGTCACGCTGCAAGCATGACATCATGGAGGCTTCAGGGAACCGGAGAGCGGCCACATGAGCTTGTTTACTTCTCCCTGTTGGTGTGTCTTTGATCTAATGGAGGTTACTCTGAGGGAGGGAACTCCCCCTAGTGGTGTGAAGGGGGAACCGCTGGGTTCTTGAACGTGTCATTTCTGTGTGTCTGCAGGCAAAGAGAGCCGTGCAGCGAGGAGCCACCGCCGTCATCTTTGATGTCTCCGAGAATCCGGATGCCATCGATCAGGTTTGTGCACACCTAGAATTACCCAGGCGTCCCCGCCCCCGTCCCCGGCTCGTCTGATCTGCCCCAGTCTGTCTGCTTTTTCGGGACGAGGACAAGCCGGGTGTGCGTTTGCACAAACAATGATCTTTCTATCTTCAGTCCCGTTCAAAAGCGCGCGGGTCAGCCGCACTCATTCAACCATTTTAGGTCTTTCAGCTCCAGAGCTGCTGGTTTTCTGAGGGCACTGAAAATGGATATCCAGGTTCAGCTTTCACCAGACCGTGACCAAACTGGGCTGAGCTCATAATTGCACAGGTAGTGCACATGACCTCACCTGCAGAGTTTGAGAAGGAAGAATGTTTTCTCTTTCTCTGCCAATCTATGTTTTCAAGATGCGGATGTTGAAATAATATAGTCAGAAGGTTTTTTTTATTCATGTGCAGGACTTTATTATATATTTTCCTAAAGCAACAGGTTTAGGAAGTTTTCAACTCTTTTTTTTTTTTTTTAGCTTCATCCAATGTATTTTTTGAGCATTTTGATGTTGTTTTTTTCAGGGTTTTTTACCTAATCCTGCATTTTAGTTTGCATTTTCTCTTTTTTCTCCATTAAACGTTTCTCTTCTTACATGGCTAAGCATTTTAGGAAAGATTCCCAGCATTATTCCTTTAAGAGTTGGTCTCTTTTTGCACCGTTTTACAGGACAGTTCTGATTTATTTGAAATTTTTTGGTACAATTGTTGTATTTTTTCCCCAAAAAGGTTTGCCTTTTCGTGACAGAACTATGTATAAAGAAAGAAAAATCACTTTTTTTTA
The DNA here is from genome assembly GCA_037389245.1 of Oryzias sinensis. Lineage (NCBI taxonomy): Eukaryota > Metazoa > Chordata > Actinopteri > Beloniformes > Adrianichthyidae > Oryzias > Oryzias sinensis. The sequence goes on from CM074495.1 coordinate 3,504,389, forward strand.
TCTTTCTTCCACCAGCTGACTCAGAGTAAGACGTTTGGCATTTCTTTTTTTGTGCACATTTTCAGTTTAATAAATTTGTCCTTCTAGCCTCATTTGGTCCACCCACATTTCCCGTCATCCATCTGTTTACACACTCGCTAGCTTACAGCCTCTCACACTCCCAATTTAACATTAGCAGAACAAAAAGTACAGTTTTGATCCAGATTCCAGCTCAGACGAGGAAAATAAAGACTTGAATGGATCCATTTGTCTACAAGTGGAAGCATCAGAATGGGGGCGGAGACGGGAACTTGTGGCCCTGCCCAGTGTATGTTCTATGTCACAAAGACAATCTTTTTCCAATGGCATTTTTTGCCTGCTCCAGATTCACAAAAATTTAAAATGAAAAAATACTCAAAAATACAAATTTAAGCTTAATTATCTTAGTATTTGTCTTTCTCCATTAACAGAAACATGAGACATGAAGTCTTTCATTTATTTTCAGCTTCATTTTGCTCTTTATTTTTGAGGAATAAATGATCAGCATCAGCAAGAGTTTCTTGCATTCTTGTTCCTAAAGGAGGAAATGTGCAGAATGCAACAGGAAAAAAAAGCTCAGATAGAAAGAAGAAAAAGAGGAGTGCAGAAACGTTTCCAGACGCTGTGAGAATGTTTCCTAATGCAAGGCGTGTTGCTGTTTGATCTGTCATGAATCTGTGGCGGTGATGAAAGGCTGCTAATGCCCGATGACTTTCAAACCAAACATTAGCTGTAAGCCTCCGACAAGAACGGGAACAGAAAGTTAAATAAATGAGCAGAAGTGGCCCTTCCCTCTCATGTAATCTTCTGTTTGCAGCAGTGGCTGTGTGGAGAGGAGGAAGAAGGCTGCAGCTCAGCTCCTTTGTGGCAGGAATTCTGCTCGCCACGCCAGGCCCGGACTTGCAGGCCTTTTTTCCCTTCGTGTCCCTGCGCCTCTTCTTCTTTGCTGCTGGGTCGTAAAGCGCCTAGCTGAGAGATAAAAGGGGTTGCGCTCAGACCACATGAAAGGCAGCGCTTTGGCGGCTGTGTTAAATTCCCCCGAGAGGCTTTTCCAGTCAGAGCGGCCCGATCAGCACAGACAGGAGCCACAAGGCCGAGGGGCAGGGAGGGGGCGGAGCTTCCGAGGTATGAAAGTCCCCAGGCCAAAGTTAGGAGAACTTTTCTAAAGTTTGCGTTCTTGCTTTGCTCTAAACTCCTGCCCAAAAATGTGAACGTGCGGCTGGGAGGTTCTGTTGGTTGAGTCGCTGCACCGGAGGGAGATCAAACGATTCCAGATCTGTACTCTTGAAACCAGAACACACAGAGTTTCTCTGGGAAAAAGCCGCCTGGATGTCCTCTGGCTTTTTAAATTACAGATTCCAGACTGAAGGAGCGAAGGATTGTTTTCTTCTCCAAATCTGAAGCTTTAGGTTCCTGAAAGAGAAGCAGCCGCAGCTCAGAGGAACATTAGGGGCCAATACCACATTAGGAACCTTTAGGGACCTTTAGGAACCTTTAGAACTTGTTGGAATGTTTTGTTAGTCTTGTTAGAATTATATAAATCTGTGTCCTGGTGACACAGATTTATATAATTCATTTATTTTATATTATTCACAGAGTTGTTTTTGTGGCCATTCTTGATTTCTATCTTTTAGTACATCCCAAACTTTTTCCTTTTTTATTTTTTTTTTTACAAATATTTTTATTGTATGATACAATAATTCTATAATGAAACTGAAACTGTCCCGAAAACAAGGGAACAAATCCGCCTCTGAATGGATCCAACTGTTTTTCCCGTTTACTCTGCTGCTTTGTGGCTTAAATTGACAATCATTTAGAAAGATCCTTAAAAAAAGCCACAAAAAGTGGGACTACAGTTCTCCAAACGAGACTAGAACTCTTTGTCAGTTCTACCAAAGAAGAAACAATACTTGTTTGGACTTTTCTTTCTTTAGCAAATGAAGTCCAATTTAAAAACTATGTTGAGTTTTGATTCCCATTATATTTGACCAAAAATGTATTAATACACAATAAAATAAAGTTCTTTTGCATCTCAATATACGATTTTAAAAAAGGCAATAAGAAAAAAACCCTGCAGTGCATGCTGGGAATGGGCTCTCTCTCATGTGTTTCTGCTCTGTGGTCTCCAGCTGAACCAGCTCTCTGAGGATCCTCTGAAGCGGCCGGTGGTTTACGTGAAAGGCAACGACGCCGTCAAACTGATGAACATCGTCAACAAGCAGAAGGTGGCCCGAGCTCGGATCCAGCACCGACCGCCGAGGGTAAGCCGCGCCGCCCCAAGCGCACGCCGAACGCTGAACTTCACTGTCAGCCTGCGGCTTGCTGGTTTTTAGTTATCAAGATGAGAGCTGCACTCAGAGGTGAAAAAAACAAGGTCAGAGAGGAGGCTCCAGACTGATGAGACAAGTTTCCTGAAAGACTGAAATGGTCAGAGCTTCCGCAGCAAGTCTTTGATGTTTGTAAAGACATGTGAGGCTTTTTATCATCCTCTACAGGCTGGAAGAGATGCTACTATAAAATAAAAGCCTCAAAAAGGCCCCATACATTCCCAAAATATTCACAATATTCAGGAAATATTTTAAATGTGTGTGAAATCTTCTCACGAAGACAAGAGGATGAAAGAATTATCGACTTCAAACCCTGTTATGTGGAAAGTTTTCACCACATTTTCAGATTAAAACATAATTACTGGAGTTGCATTTATTTGATGTTGTTTTCATTTTATTTTGTATTTTCTTTCGTGTTTTAAACATAAAAAACATCAAATGAATGTCGTTTGGTTGCACGACAGTTACAGTATTGACATGGCAGAATTTCTGCACAAATTCTCTACAGCTGTGCATTGAACGCATCGCTGTGTTATGATAGCGATGTGAATATTTTTGACAAATAACTGTTTCTGCAGTGATGGGGAGAAAACATTGATTTTCATTTTACAAAATCACAATTGACTTTACAACAGAATTCTTGGTCTAAAATTGACTTAAAAAGGCCTAGAAATTGCCTCAAACTAAATATCAGAAAAAATACTCACTGTACATCCATAAAGTGTGGTTTAAAAAGAGATTTATTCGCGTTCCCCACATTTTTTTCACAAAAACAAAATTAAAATCGTACATTTCCTAACTTCCTGTCTTTTTTTAGCGCTACAGTTACTTTTTGATTGTTTTTACCTTTTCTTGTCGTCTTTTCAGTCTTGGTCTCTTCTGAATTTGAAAGTGGATCATATGGATTTGGGACGGAGAAACATTTGGAGGAAAAACACAAACTAGCCACAATGTTCGCTGGTCTTACTGAAATCAGTTTTGAATCTGTTTTTTCCCTAAAATAGTCAGAGTCTGTCTCATACATGCCTCTGACTACTTACCGTTTAGTTTCAGTAAATCAAAAAAAAGAGAGGAAATAATGGGCAGAATTGTTGGAAACCCAAACAAGGTACATTTTTCTGAATTTTGGCTCCAATTTCTTCATATGTGACATTCCTGTAATGCAAGAAGCTTGCAGGAAACAACGGAGTATCAAATCGGGAGGAGTTCCCAGCGATGCCTTCAGGGCAGCTCCGTCATGTGTCCGCTCAGAACAACACATTCATTCTTTCTTCTGCTGTTGACTTTATATTTTAGCATAAATATGATCTTTCTTTAATTCCAGATTTTAAAAAAGTCGATGCAGAAAAACCTGCAGGGTCGGCTACAGGTGTCTGCGTCAGTCCAGAGAAAGGGGCGTGGCCTTTCTGCTCCTCTCAGATGAGATGTTTCATTTTCTGTCAGCTGAGGTCAACGTGAGGTCAACCAGGAAAGTTAGACTGAATTTTTTTTTTAGTCTGGACCAAAGCAAACATTTTAGATTAGCTAAAAAAAGGAGGAGGTGTGAGTCTGAGATGCTGCTAAACTGCAGCTCCATCTCTGGCCGAGTGTGGCAGACGTCTTCATTCCTTCGTGTCTGTTTCCACAGCAGCCTACCGAGTACTTCGACATGGGCATCTTCCTGGCTTTCTTCGTGGTCGTCTCGCTAGTTTGCCTCATCCTGCTGATCAAGATCAAACTCAAGCAAAGGAGAAGCCAGGTGAGCGTCACGCAGACCCCAGAGCTTCTCCCACACAGGAGGTTCTGAGGTCGCTGCAGAGCCAGAACCGGGTCGGGCGACAGATGAGGCATCGATAGAAAAGAAAGAGCAAATTTAAAACCAGTCATGACCTAACAAACTAATAAATAAAATAACAGTAAAAAGCTTTGTGCTTGTGGAGACCATTAACTCTTGAAGATGCTTCATGTTATAAACAAAAACATGTTTTTTCCTGAAAGCTGGGATTCTCCTGATTCTCCTCCTGTCAGGACGACTATTCTGTTTGAAAACTTCACCAACTCGTAAAAGTCCAAACATACGTTTATTTCCTGTTTTATTTTGGGGCAAAACTTCACTTAGAGGATTAAGTTCCAATTCTTGTGCGTTTGAACTGTCCTGTTCCGTTTTCAGGCCGGTTTGTTGCAGACAAAGTCAAAATAAACTCACTTTTCTCCATTTAATCCTCCAAAGACTTTTATTTTGAAGATACAAGGCGCCCTGGACCAGATGTGATCTGCCTGATCTTTTCAGAAATCCGATTTTTGTTACAGTAGATGATACAATTCTCAAGAATCCTTTTCTAAAACCGGGAAAACCCATCCAGATCATCTTTTGATCTATTTTTAAACTGTTCCTAGTGATCATTTAATCCCAATTATGATGTTTTTAGCCAAAAAAAAAAGCTGTTGTTTTCTACCAGTTTCTGCAGAGCGCCAGTAGATCATCAGATATTTGCATAATGGCAGAATCCCTTAAAATGGATGTAATCCTGCTGGTAAATGTTTTGCCTCTAAATCTGAAAAATGTATCTAAAAATCTGTTTTGGGTCCCTAAAAGCTTGTTAAGATGAAACTAAAAAGGTTTGTTTTTGCCCCTTCCAAAGTGTGCGGTTGTGTGTCTAGTGTAGAGGCACAAACACTCTGCGGTGTGGTGCAGGCCGGCCTCGGCGGTGTAAATAAAGAGCGGTTGCGCAGCAGTGCTGGGTTGTTTACGGGTCTGCATTCCCTCTGACCGCAGAGCTCCATGAACAGGATGGCCAGCCAGGCGCTGGAAAAGATGGAGACCAGGAAGTTCAAGGCCAAAGGGAAAGTCCAGCGCGACAGCGGCTGCGGCGCGTCCGACTCGCTGAGCAGCAGCTCCACCTCCGACTGCGCCATCTGTCTGGAGAAGTACATGGACGGAGAGGTAAGGAAAGGAAGCGTTGCGTCTTTTTACCTGTTTTTGTCGGGGTTTTTCCACAAACCCCTGGTGATTAGCATCACCGGCTCCTCCACCTGTTTAGGTGTTTCACAGCACCTGACAGATAAGAGGAACCCAGAGGGAGCTGGGTTTGGATGGAGCTTCCTGTCGTCTTTTTTTTTTCTTGACAGAGTCACTGTGAAAGAATGCAGCCCCAGTCGCTCATTTGCTGCAGGGACAAACCCGGCACCCCGGGGGACCGGGTCGGTTTGTGTTTTGTGTCTTTTTTTGGGAAATAGCAGAAAGAAGGCGCCGTGATTCCTCAGAGGAAGTGGCGACATAAAAGGCTGAATGGCATCAAAGCGATCTTTTTCTGGTTTCTTTTTTTTTTTGGAGCAGTGAAATGAGCAACAAAAGCTTTGGAGGAAAAAAAAAAGAAGCCAAAGATGAATCATATTAGGCCACAGAGTGAAGCACGGACGTCAGAGACTGACTTCCCACAGCCAGAGCACTCCTGCTTTTGTGCCTTTGAATCCCTAATTGCCACTTCTCCATCCGACTACGAAGCGATACTCCAACATCCACCTTCAAGTAGAAGCTGGTTGTTTGTTTAGCTCCATAAAACATATCGGGTGAGCATGGAAGTTGTGTTTGGACGGACTCTTCCAAACCTGACCGCACTGAAACAGTCGTGAAGCTCTGCTGCCACCTGGTGGACATGTTTCAGCTGAAGAAACCAGAGCTCTGAACATCCTGACCACCAGAAAAAATGTTGTCTAATCAAAAATGTGTGAAATCCACCATAAACTACAATTCCCACAGCCCCACCCCTTCACATTTGGTATCATTGATAAGCTGCAAATGTCCTCGGTAGATACCAAAAGGAGGTCATCAGTAGTGTGCAGGGGTGTCAGGAATGTTCTCACTTCTGCATTAGTGGTAGTTGGGATTAAATGGTTTGCTGAAACTAGAATAAATGAAAACCAATTAAATCAAAGTTGGTAAGAAAAAGACCCTCCACGGACCCGGACAACCTGAAAACCTGCAGCAGTCGTATGAGTGCATATAACTAAAGTCGCACGTTCACTACGTACCGTTTGCTTCTTTCATAATTCATGCGTAATATACATCATTCCTAAGTGTTTCGTGCGTTCATCATTTATTGATATGCACAGATTTCCGTCGAGGGTTTCAGCCGGCACATCTTTACATGAATTCGGTTAAAGCTGTTCAGAATTTTTGTTTAGTTGAGATTCATGCAGTTTATGAGCTTTTTATGTAGTATATGTGCAATTATTATGTAGACATTAAGCAACTGTGCGAGATTTATGTTAGATGCATACACAACTCTTTCCGCAATGTCTAATGGACTTTTCACATGTGTACCACCATTGTATAACTTTTAGATTGTGTACACGGAGCACATATCACGTTAAAATTATGTAATTAACGCACAAATCACTAATGAATTGCATATAAACAGCACAAATGATCACGATTTATGTTCTACGTTGATTTAAATGTTCTTCACGTGGTTTATTCCCACTTCTTCTGTGGTTTTAATGCGGTTCATTCATGATACATCTGTGAAAACTTCCTGTAAAGACCACGACTTTTTTCCACGTATATTCACGTCTGACCAATTTTCATCTGTGAAATGTGCACAAAAGTGGCAGTGTGACACGGCCTCCAGGTTTGGGTTATCTGTGGTGAAGGTTTGCACCCAGCCTGACATCCTGCTCTCCCGGACTGTCCCTTCTATTGTTTGCCTCTTTTATTCGTGTTTTGTTCATGTCTGTATTTTCGGGCGTAAAGCCGTTAAAAGGCTCCCTCTCGTCCTCTCAGGAGCTGCGGGTGATCCCCTGTGCGCACCGCTTCCACAAAAAGTGTGTCGACCCGTGGCTGCTGCAGCATCACACCTGCCCCCACTGCAGACACAACATCATTGGTGAGGTTCAACACCAGCCTTCACTTTCCGCTCAGCTTTGACTCATAATCGGTGTTTGACTGCTGGTTTGAATCCTCTGCAGAGCAAAAGAAAGGGAACCCGAGACCCGCCTGCATGGACCCGGCTAATGCAGTCCACAGCAGGCAGCGGGTGGTTCTGCCGGTCCATTATCCCGGCAGGGTGCATCGAGCCGGTCAGCTGACGGCGTACCCGACCAGGACCAGCATGGACCCCCACGGCAATCCCATCACCGTGCTGACTGTGGACCAGCACCCGGACCCTCAAGCCCCGTACGCACCCCAGTCAACGTCCGCCTTCATCCGGAGCTACCACCCCGCCCTGCATCTGGAGCATTCACTCAACCCCCACCACTGTGGGTTGGAGCATCGGGGACCCCCCCCATATCCCCCACAGCATCACGCTGCTTTTAAGCGACCCAAGTTCCACGGGCGGAACTTTTCCCGAGCGGCGTATTTTTCGCAGTATGAGACGATGTACCAGCACTACTACTTTCAGGGGCTGTCCTTCCCCGAAGGTGCTCAAGGGCCGGCTGTGGCGGGGCAGCTCGGGGGTGGGATCCACAAGGGCCACCCCAGCAGGGCCTTTCAGCAAGGACTGATCTACCCCACCGTGGTGCACATGGCGCCCGCCTCCTCCTCCAGGGTGGGCGACGCCGGCAGCACGTCGGGCCTGAGCTGTTACCACGGCCACCGCTCGGTGTGCAGCGGCTACCTCGCCGACTGTCCGGGAAGTGACAGCAGCAGCAGCAGCTCGGGCCAGTGCCACTGCTCCTCCAGTGACTCCATGCTGGACTGTACGGAGGTCAGCAACCAGGGGGTGTACGGGAGCTGCTCCACCTTCCGCAGCTCACTCAGCAGTGACTACGACCCCTTCGTGTACCGGAGTAAGAGTCCCTGTCGGGTCTCCGCGGGGGACGCGGCTTGCACCACTGTTCCTGTGGAAGACTCTTCACCCAACGCACCTTCAGGACACGACTGCCTCCAGCTTCCTGCTGGGGCTTCGGGGTACAGCTCGGGGGACCATCTCTCCAACTGCAGTTTGGAACCCAACTACAGCAGTCGCTCATCACTGGAACCCAGGGAGAACAGCAACACTAGCACTACCTCAGCCGTGGCGTCGGACGCCGCAGCCGACAGGAACAAGGGCCCACAGGAGGAGTCGGGGGAGCGTGGAGCTGCAGCCTGTAGCTGCTGTTTTGAGGTGGTTCCTCCCAGCCTTGAGTGCAATGGGCAGGACCAAGCCTCAGGACGCTGTCACCAAGGGGTGGATTTTCAGAGCTCCGCCCCCCAGAACTTCTTTGCCCCTGAGCACATGTGTCCTTCCTCGGAACAGGTGAGCTATGAAGGGCTACCTTGCTGCTTCTACAAAGAGATGAAGGTCCACAGGGCCTCCGCTGGACGTTACGCCGAGGACTATGCCGTCAACGTGCAGTACGCACACGCCGACGCCGAGAACCGCTCGGCGCAGGGCTGCTGTGAACTCAACCAGAGAATACCCATAATTCCCGAGGACACGGACTGTGAACTGGTCTCAGGGGCAGAGACTCAAAGCAGTTTATTACCTGCCGGTGTCGGCGTGGAGGCCGAACTGCGGACAGGAGAGCAGCCTGAGCCCAAGGACCGGTACTCGGCCTCGGGGCCACTGAGGGGTCAGACGTATCTTCAGGAGGAGACCAGGGCTTTCTTCCCCCCTCAGCTTTCTGCAGGCCTCCCTACACTGGGGAGCAGTACTTAACCGGACCGAGGAGGTCTGGGTACTCCGGTCCAGAACATCAGAATGTGCGGTACCGCATCTGTCAATCGTTGAAACCCTCAGTTGCCTTCTTTCTACTGAATGTTATCATCCCAGATTGTGTGGATTTCTACTGAAATGGCCTCTTGTTTGGAGATAGAAAAATGTATATCGTGTTCATTCCTGTGGCCACAGAGTCCGCTGATGCTCCTGGCATCCGTTTAAAGCTTCGACCCGCTTTTTGGTTCTCAATTCTGGCTTTGAGTCGTGGTTTCGCTGGGCTGCAGTGCATGTGAATGTCTCCACATGTCGTCAGGGTTTCAATCTTCAACTGAAGAGCCAGTATTTACAAAATATACTCCAGTTTTGTCAGTTATCGACGTAAGCATACATTTTTTTGGAACAACATATCCTACATTTTAGAATTTTTAAAAGTTTGATTGTTTGATCTGAGAACGAGACTTTTTCCATCCCTGTAAAATGCTACTGTTAAATTTGATTTGAGCAAATCTGATTCATTTTGATTGACAGCTTCGCCTTTTGACTCAAGTTTTCTGTCAGACACAATGTGGTTTCATAAAGTTTAAAATCCTTAATCAATAATGTTTACTTATGAATAATTGTTTTCACGTGCCTAAAGATTTTAGCTAAAAAAAGGTGAACACATTCAGAAAAGCTTTCTAAAATAATGATTAAATCTCGCTGACATTGCCTTGGTTCTGTCCCTAAACACATTTAGCAAAACATTCATAGTTTTTATTTAATTTTTTGGACATTTGCTGAGAGACTGGCAATTTTTAAACTAAATTGTGACCGATTGGGGATAAAAGTGAGTTTTTGTAGGATGTGTTGCTCCAGTATCCATGGAAACGCTAAAGAACTCTGGATCAGTTTGCGTAAAAAAAGTATCACATTGGTGAATCTTGGGGGGAATTTTATGGCAAATATTGCTAAAAGTTTGTGAACAATTCATGCAAAACCGATTTGTCAAAACAAATGAACATTTTCTCTGACGTACAGATGCAGCCCAGCGAGACGACGGCTCAGGAAGGAGATTGAGCTTCACGTTCACACATGAACACTGACGGAAAGCTTCAGTCACCAACAGCAGTAGGAATATAGATATAGCTTTACCAAAACAGAGCAGGGAAATGGGTCTCTACAGAAAAAAAAGAAATGTGAATGCAAGGCTGACACTGGTTTCTATTCAGTTTACGGAATCTGCGTCACGCCTTTTCTGTGTTTGGCGGCCTGCCTGAGCGAGGGCCCCAGAGACTTAAGCTGACACTGAAAGACGCTGCACAGGTTTGGTCAGACCAGATCCAGGGGCGGGGCAGGTAGCGTGAGGCTCCGCCTCTCGTCTGAAACCCCTAAAAAAAGTTTATTTTTTGTTATCTAGTTTCCTCTATGAGGCACGCTCTTAGAAATATGGAGGAAAAAAAACAGAAAAGGCCAAAGGAAAGTATCTGGAAAAGAGTCGCATGTCATGAGGGTTCCTTCTTTTTGTACTGTGACCTTTTTGTTTTCTCTTGAAACCATGCAGTTTAAAAATGAACCACAGTTTCAATCATGATTCATTTGCAATATCCATGCTTTTCATCCATGCCTTTCTGTTTGTCCTGCAGACTGTTTTTATACTGTTTCTATGAAATGTACACATTCTCTACAGGAGGGAAAATCTGAAATAACCCTATTTATAAGTTAACCAGTGCTGTAATCAAGTGAGAATCCAATCTTGCCTTTTTGCATAGAAATATGTACCTACTGCAACTAGAACACTTTTGGGGTACTTGAGTCACTATTTAATTTTTCTAAAAATTGTTTCTAGCACTTAAAGAAAATACTGCGTACAAAAATGTCATATTTTTAAGAGTATAATTATTTTCTGTCAGTACCATCACAGATGTTTAAGGAGGAAAAGGCTAGAAATCAATCTATGTATATCTGTACTTTGTATAGCAAACACATTTCATAAATGGAAATATGTTCTCCGAATATTTATTTACTAATATATTTATCTGTAAGCCATGTCTTATGTTCAGAGTGTATGAAAGAGAGTTACTTGGTTTTGTTTTGAAGAAAGAAAAGACAAAAAACTCACTAACATGAGACTTTGTAAATACATGGTAATTGCACACAAGACGATTAAATCTTCTCTGACCAAAAAACTGATTTTCAAACTTTAGTATCATACAGTTTGAATTAAAGTGCATAAAAGATCTGTAAAATATACAGTTTTAGTCTAAGCATGTCAAAGTGCTGTGTCCTCTTGTTCCTTGAGCCATTGTCTCCATCACACTGATCATCATTTGAACTGGACCACAATCATTCAAATATAGGAAAAATATTTGAAAAACAAAAGTATTTACATCTTTTGTCCCGCCAAGAGAGATTAATCCATTTTAAAGACCCTTTCCAATGAAATTGATGTTTTAATATGTCTTCTGGCATTTTTCTTGATGATGACATATATTAAGAAAATTAAGATAAAACTGCATTTCTGAGTATTCCTTTATTCAAATTCTGTAAATCAGGAGCAGAAATTCTAAAAAAGCAGGGCGGGCCACAAATTCCTGCTTCAAACTTTCAGCATCAAGAAGGGTGCAACGGGGTAAAGTGCTGGACAACCTCAGAGGGTAATTTTAATGAACTCCTAATTTCTTGCAGGAGCTTTTTAGATTTTAACTCCAAAAAAAACCAGCATAAACATAGTTAAAAACAGATTAAAAGATGATCAGAATGTGACTTTTAGTCTTTATACTGTAAATTGGTGCCTGTATCAACTTCACAACTTTATTTATTTCCAGGCCATGTAGGAGTAGTGGTTAGCACTTTTCTCTCTCATTAAAAGATGAAGGCTGCTCAAATCCTGAAGCAGAACATTTCAGGAATTTGCATGTTCTTCAGGTTTGTATGTACAAAAATATGCTGGTATAGGTTGATGACTAAATTCGTCATCAGGTGTGAACGCAGGTCATTGAATGGAACAAATTCAAAGCAGCAAAACTTTTTTATTATAACGCCACCATGAACATCTGTCAATCAACAAGCAGCTTTTAATAACTCTGTGCTGATCTCTTCACCTGCTATTTTACCTGAACGCACTTTGAAGACTACAAGGACGGTGGTCTTGTGGCTGCTAAGCAACAAGAACTCCTGAAGTTCCTAAAGAACTCTTGATGAACATTTTATGAGAACAAGATGAGCCTCAGTCTCCATGGAAGCTGCAATTCACCATTAAAGTATGACATCACAAACCTTTATATATCTGAAAACAAATAAAACTTTAACTCGCAACGTCAAACAGATTTGCTTTTAATTCTAAAGCATTTGTTAAATAAACTTCCAAATAATCTTTTAGATGCAAGACTGAAAATATCTTTACAAATCTATCTATGGAGCAGAAATGCATCTGCCTATGTCAGAAATCAGCCGCTACAGACTAAGAGCCGCCTTCACAGCTGAAGCCAGAATGGAGAGCTACCCACCCCAGTCAGGCTGGAAGTGACTGCACTTGAGAAAACCCGGCGCCTTCCATCAGGCCTTGAACCTCACAGAAAACAAATAGACTTCAGTGAGATCCAATAAAGTCACTAAAACTACTTGAAACAAGGAAAACTTGATGTCAAAACCCAGAAGAAAAGTCAAGCCAAAAAATGTAACAGAAAATGATGAAATAGTTTATTATAGTTTATAAGTTTTTCATTGTTATTTATCTATCATTTCCAGATCAAGCTTGGGACCAAGCGGGCGACTCCGGTCAGGAAATCCTATGTGATGCCTCCACCTCAAATACTGGTAAGATTTCCAGTCTCAGCGATCACTTTCCCAAAACTGGGATCACCTGGAAGCTGCAGGCATCAGAGAGCCTGAGGAGGTCAAACTTCAGCTGCAGTGCTGAGCGCTGAAATGATTCATTTATTCATGAACAGTTTTAATCTTTTGTTCCCTTCATATCAATTATTTGAGAGTGAAAATTGTTTTTCAGCCAACAAAAACTGAAGTTTTAGGATGAAATGAAAACTAAACCGAACAATGGAGAAGTTTGGCAGCGAGACAGACCATAATATCAAACCATACTGCTTTACTCTGCTCCAGCACAGGATTGGCTCACTTTTGCTGAACTCCAAACACAGGAATCCTGCTCGCCAGGTTTCAGGACCCGAAGAGCCCTTTGAGCGCCTGGAAAGCAGAAATCCAGCCTGAAGTTTAAATCTATGGATGACATTTTAGACTTTTAGGTTTAGAAATGTTTTATTGGTCTAAGTTTAGTGATTTGAAGTATGAGTAAATTCAAAGACACTGGCGTCCTCCAGCTTGGCCCTTTAGTTGTTCCTTAGCTGAGAACCAAAACTCGCCCCACAGACACACAGAGAATTTGAGTCTGTGGGTTGCAGACATAATATTCATCACTGTCTTTATATCAATAAAGTTTTTACTGCGTCATTTAAAAGATTGAAATTCTGCATTTTGTCTTTATTTAGGTTTGTTTGTGACAGATGTTTTCCAATAAAAACATAAAACTGCAGCTTCAAATGTCGGTTCAGACCACTGCTGCTGCGCCACAAACCTGATCTATGCGAGTGACGTTCATGCCGAACGCGATGCTGTGAAAAGATCAAATTGGTCATCGCGAAGGGCAGCCTTCTGCATCACCGCTAAACCACCCAGGACAGACCTGAAACACGCAGGTGAACCAGATGTTAGAACCAGATGTTAAAACCAGATGTTAGCAGAGGAAACTTTTTTCGCTTCTTGGCTTGACGACAGCCCTGCTGCAGGAGAACCACTTTCGATCCAGTCACTAAAATCAATGAATCCAGTCTCACTCGTTGTGTCAAAACTAAGCCAGGATTGAAATAGTTTCAATAGATCACCTGTGGTGACCCCCTTGCTGTCGTGTCTCGCTGTCTGCCCACTTTCAGTACCTTGTTAATGTCGTAATCACAACGCAGACTGAGGGCCACTTCCCCCAGCTGGATACACGATCAGAAATGTCTCACCATGACGGCCTGTCCTAACGACATGGAGTTCCGGCCTCTGCTGCTTTCTCTGCTGGAGAACGGATGTAGTCCAGGAACCGAAAGTAATGTCACCTGCAGGGGGTAAGATGGGCCAAATGTTGTCTGGATTTTAGCTGTGAGCCCTGCAGGGGTGCTGGCCTTACCCGTCCCCCCCGCCACATCCAACAGGCGAGCGCCGGGCTGCGGGTGCATGACGTGCAGCAGCGCGTCCTTCCACAGGCGGATCTCAGACTATGTATGCTGTTTATGACATCATATACTTGAGCCAATGCCAAAAAAACTTTATAGACTTCTGTTAATAAAAAATGAACTTTCAGTGAGAACCACCACCTGAAAGAGCCGGCATCAACCCACAGTCAGACTGGTGGCCTCTATGTCACAGCGCCAAAGATTGATGCAAACAGAGGAACCACTCTAGAATGATCTCATGGAGATGAACTGAGTTTACAGAAACTGACATTTGAGCAGAAACCAACATTTGTTCATTGGTGATGAGGTTCAACACTAAAGTTTAGCTTTAATAACGCCTACAAGCCAAGGGAATCAGAAAATTAGAAGAAGATTTGAATATTTTCATAATGATTCTGGTTAAATGAGAGACTTTTGAAATTACTGACAAAAACTTTGAAACTTAATTATTTTTTAAAGAAGTTTTGATACATTTAATAAAAAAAGTTCATACTTTCTATAAACATTAAGTTTTAAACAAAAATAGTTTAAAATAGCATTACTAATAATTTAAGGACTCTCCCTAATTATACATTTTTGTCTTTGTTAAAACTATACACCGTTAATCTATCACGACTTCAAACAACACATTGCTATATTTAATTTTGCTATTTTCAATAAAGTTTAGCCAAAACCCTGAGCTTTTTTATTTTTCTGCTCACCTTTGCTTGCTTTCCCCAGATACGGTCTCGAAGCGAAGTGAGTGCTCCCGGGTCAACGGCTGCACCTGGTGCGAACCACCGGACAGTCAGACTGCCGCAAAAACTGCGGCGAACAGGCATTTTGCGGGACAAACTGGCGGACAAAACGTTCTCGCGGAGGGAAGCCATGTTGATTACACACGAAACCGGAAGTTTCTATGGATAAAGAGTGCAGTGAACATTTGCTGCCATCTGATGGTCAAATGTAGAACTGCGGATTTTTTTTCCGGCGATTTAGCCCATTTTTAAAAGAACTTTGGTAACATAGTAATTTTTATTTTTATTATTGTTTTATTTTAATTGTTGTACATTAAATGTTCCTACCCACAGTAAAAATAAAATAAAAAAATCTTAGGCCGTCCAGTTATATTAGAGAAGACTATGCCTCTGCTGGACATTTGACAACCCTACTACGGAACTGGAGGAACTTTCTCACTCCTTTTGCAAAAACGCAGAGCAATCCTGATCAATCAAACTCCAAAATCTCAAACACTTCTGAGCCAAAGCAACGAGGAAAGAGATACAAGTTTAATGTTTTATCTATTTGTTTACAATAAAACATTCCGACAATGCGAAAGATTAAAACCTGATCTGTGTGTCAGTTTCAATGTCTTTTGCAATAAGTAATTAATAAGCGCCTAGGGCTGCCTCTTTTTCCTATTATTGTATTGAACTGTTTTGTATATTGATCACAGATCAATAAAGTTATGGGGAAACAAAAAACTTTTGCTGAGACCAGTGTTGCCAGATCTCTGCCCACCGGGGCGCATTTTGGCCCCAAATTTCTGGGCAGAACCGATGGCGGGGTGCATGATTTGGGTGGTTTTAGAGTCGGTTCAAGGGTTTTTGCCTCATGAATATGGCGTTAAGCAATAGCGCCCTCACACCAGGCTGTGTGGCTGATGGAATCTGATGTGCCTGGAAGCCCGTGAATCTAATTGTGGTGAGACTCTTAATGGGCCTGACCGGGGGTGTGCAACGTCCCGCCCGCCTTCAGTTAAATTGTGTGTTTTTTAAAGCTTGATCATGGCCGCGTGGGCGGAGCGACGGAAGTTGTGGTCTGATCGCTGCATGGAGCGGTGTCTGTGTTTATCCATGCATGGTGGACACACGGAGGTGTTTATTATTTTGAAGAGTTCTACTGGTAACCGGTGTTTTGGCGTTTGAGTTCATACAATCATCCTAGGTGTCACGCGCCCCCCCTCCCCCGTTGGGCGGTCTTTGGCTGGGTCTGGCGGTTATGGATGACGTTTGGGCTGGAAAACTGTGACTCTATCTGGCAACACTAGGTGAGACTGAGGAAATAAATTCTGAGGAAACCGGAAAGTAAAATCACTTTGCTTAACTGAGCTTCAGACGGTCTTTAAATTCGCTGAAAAAAAACAAAGATTTAGAAATATTTTCATCCTGAACTTCAAGAAAAGAAGCAGGAGTCTGAAAGGTTTTGGTTAGAAATGGCTGAGAGAGCTGCTCTTCTTTGAATCCTCTGCACGGAACTGTCACGTTTGTTCAGAGACTTCAATGATCCTGTAACCTGGAGCGTAACCACAATCCCTGCTGAGTTGCCTGCAGAAGTTCCCAGGAACAAACTCAGAACAAAACTGTCCCATCTGTAAAAGAAAACTATCTAATGGTCATCTCATGTGAACTTTTGCTGAAGGAACTTGCTGACCAGTTTTGCTGGAAGACAGAAATCTGAATCATCAGAGACAAAAACAGGAGAACAGAAGTTCTATGAGGTCTGCAGGAAACATCCAGGGAGAATCCAACTGTTCTGTAAAGACGACAGAGAGCTTTGTCCTTTTCTAGAGTTGCACTTCGCACCAGAGTCACAAAGTGGTTCCTTGCAGAAGAAGCTAGCCAGGAGAGCTGAAGGAGAAACTTGCAAAATCTGACTCCCAAAGTCTTCTGCAGGACAAGAAGATCAAATACAAAAGAAGTGGAGTGAAACATACGATCAGATGATTCAACACTCCAAGAAGTGAAGCAGCGTCCATAGAGACACAGATCAGAGCAGACCAACAAGCCTGGAAAGCAGTTCCTGAAGGAGGAAGAGGAGTCCAGACTGGCAGCTCTGAGGGAGGAAGAGGAGCAGAAGGAGAAGACTGTGATGGGAGAGATGAAGAGGATCCAGGAGCAGATGTCCTCTCTGTCAGAAAGTATCAGTGTTAAGGAAGCAGAGCTGCAGAAAGACAAGGAGGCTGCTCTCAGCAGTTGGAAAGACACTAGAGCAGAGCCAGAGCCCAGAGCTCGCTGTCAGACCCACAGCTGCTTCCTCAGAGCTCTGATAGATGTGGGCCAAACATGTGGGCAACCTGTCCTTCAGAGTTCGGGGAGAAGATGAAGGAGAAGGTCCACGTCCGTCCTCCTGGATCCAAACACTGCAAGCAGATATCTTATCTGTCTGATGATCTGGACCAGTGTAAGAAATGGAGAAACTTCAGCAGCTTCCTAACAATCCAGAGAGATTCATGAAATATGTTGATAAGCTTTTTGGCCTGAGGGCTTCAGATCAGGAAACACAGCTGGAGGTGGAGGTGGAGATCATCCTGTCTGGAACATTGGTGTGGCTAAAGAGTCTGTTAACAGGAAGGGAGAGTGTTCTGCTTCACCAAAAGATGGAATCTGGTGTTTATTTCACGAGAATGGAGAATACACAAACGGTGCTGGTCAGGCTTTCACTGTGACCAAGAGTCTCCAGAAGATCAGAGTCCAGCTGGATGGCACAGGGGGAGGTGTCTCTACAACCCCAAAGACATGACTCACATCTACACTCACAAAGACACTTTCACTGGAGAAACTTTCTCCCATATTTTGAAGTTAATAACCAGAAAATGCAAACTTAAACTCCAAATTCGTCTCACCGGAGATGATTTGACTCTTTTTGTCATCGAAAAATAACTGAAATCTTTTTCTTTCATCACACCTTTTTCAATCCAGATGATCAGATTTTCTTCACACAATCAGAAGAAAATCTTAATTATTTTTGTGCAACAATTCAACTCTAAAACATTGTATTAAAACTGATTTGTACATTTGAATTGTTTAATAATAGGAAACTGAAAGGTGACATATTGAGTTTGCTTCCATAAATTCTCAGATTTTTTTCCTTTCAAGATAAAACTGAATCCACAGTGATCCAGAAAATGTGACTTTGATGTTTTGTTAATAAATCTCTTCAAACACTGAATCTTTATCTTTTATCACTCTGTGATCAATCCAGATGATTAGATTTAGCAGAAAATCTGTATTTTTGTGTATCCTCCTGAGAACCGAGGAAAAAAAGTGTCTTACAATTTCTATTTTTATGTGATTTCCTATCTATTTGGGACTAAAAAACACCTTACAATTTAAATTTTTTAAAATATTTTTTATTTTAATTTCCCAACACGTCCACTGTAGAGGACAACAGGATCATATTTCTGTGAAAGTATAACTCAATTAGGAAAATCAGAAAAAAGGAGCAGATTAAATCTTTAGTGATATTCACCCAAAAAACATTAAGTTTTGTTTTAAAACAATAAAATTCTAAATCACTCTTTTGTCACTTGTTGGACCATCTGCTAAGAGGACAATTGACTGAAGTAAATTGAGAGCTTTGGTTTATTGGCTCAAAGTAAAAAAGACTCAAAGTAAAAAAAAAAGGTTTTTATTGTCTTCACATCAAAGTATGACCCTAAATTCATTTAAACTCAGAAGTGTTTAAATTGTAGTCTTAAGCAGTTTTTATTTTCAGGTCTTTTTGGTCCCAAGCAGCCTACACATTTCCTGAGATTGTGCAGCTGAACTCTCACACCTTTAGGAACTACCAACATATCCAAACACTAAGAAATCTATTTAATGAGAGCAGCAACAATATTATATGAATTCAGTTTACTGAATGAAATGAAATCAAAGATGAACACACAATTTATCTGAATTCGTTTTTTTATTAATACAATCTGGAAATTGTTCTTTTAATTTGAGGCCCTTTCCCTCCTCTTTTGATGTAGTACATCGGGGTTGCCACCAGAGGGCAGAAGACAGCAGCCATGATCATTTTCTAGTTTTCAAAAATAAACTTCAATCCTTAAAACCTTTCACCGCTTCTAATGTTACAGAAAACCAAACCTTCAGAACAGATTTTATTGATTCTACGTGGCCGGTCTAAGAGGAACCTAACCAGAAGCTTGATGACACTGTCACCAGATCTGCACTTCCATCCTGCACAGTTCGGAACAGCTGCTGGCTTTGGCTGCCCCACAGAAGTGTCTTTTTCTGGGTTGTTAGCGTCTGCTTCACAGAGAGCCACAGTGTTCAGCTGGTAGCAGAAGAAGGAAAAGAAGTGACCGTCAGTGATCACAGCCTTCGACACAAAGGGTCTGCACACGTCCTCGTAGCTCCAGAAACCTGTCAAAGGATGAACAGGAAGATCAGTGGCAGTTCAATCCATCATCAACTGGCCTTCAGGACCTGATAAACCAAACATCCCATGGTTTCCCCAGAGTCAGGAAGAGGCGTCTCCTGCGTGGAGAACTCACCCTGGTACGCAGCCTGAGCTCCAGTCCAGGAGAAAAGGCTGGCGAGGGCGTTGGCTCTCAGGAAAACCTCCACCTGATCAGACTGCTGCTGCTTCACCATCCGGTTCCTGTGGTACCGCCGGTACCAATGGAACTGGGTGTGACCAGAAGATGTTGGTCGGCAGCTTTGCGCCTGTTAACACCACCAAGAGGATTTATCAACAGAAGAAATTCAAACTCTGACCTGATGGAACAAAAAGTGTCCTGAACTTCATCAGAATCTTTGGCTCTGACTTGAAATGTCTTGGGTTGAAGACATAAAGGTTCAGAACATTAACAGGTAGACCTGTGGTTCTATTAGTAAAGATCGGCTGTTTTAAATCAGACTGAAAAGTCTGGATTATCAGCAGGTACCTGGTTAACTGATCTGGTTTAGAAAATGACCTTAGTTACAAAAACAGAAGAAAACTGGGCAAGATCGTTTATATTGATCACAGAGTCTTAGTTCTGTTGCCTCAAAGAGATTATTGTTTTTATATTTGTTACCTGTGAAGATGTTGTTGTCATACTGTCTCCTGAAGAGGGGCATCAGGTTTGGAGCGAGAGGAACCACGGGAACGTCAGCCGTGTAAGACGCCTCTATTGGAATAAATCCTTAAAGCGAACAAAAACATTTTTTTATTGACTGACAGGCTCTGAGTCTGTGGCTTTTTGTCTATTTTTCTTTTTATAAATAAATCTCAGAAACTCCTTTAATTTAACAGATTACCTCCACAGTGTGGAGTCATTTCTTTCTTTTTTCTCCACAAACTCAGGAACTTTTCTTTCTTTCGTCAGATGGATTTCTGTTGTGATGTCAATAGCTGTCAGCATGGCTGTTACCTGTGGTGAAGGAGTTATCCGGATCTGACTGTGAGGGTTGGTCGTCAATCTGAAACCGAATGGTTCCAGCCGGCCCTTCCGGTGCCCCTTTGGTATAATCCTCTGCCCTCTCCGCCAGTAGAAATTCACCTGTGGACTGAAATCTGACAGAAAACTAACATGAGACAAACATTATTAATGAACAGGGCTGAGGAGAAAAACTGAATATTTGCATAAACAGATTCTGGAAACCCATGGACTTGTATTTCTTTCATTTATTTTTTCCCCGTCCTATTTAATGAAGGTTCAATAAAATAGCAAATTTACAGAGAATAACAAGACATTTTCATTTGATTGCATCAGCGCCAGGACAAAAACGTTGCTCTTATTTTGAAAATCCTCTTGTTTGCAATGTATTTAATAGACCAGATTGTTCCATCAGAGAGGTGATGCGTTCATGTTCCGTCATATCACCTCGTTTACTTACCGAGACTGGAGGAAAGGAGCAGCGGGTTATACTTGGCCAAACTGTACGTGAGTTCAGCCACCAGATTTTTGAGGAAAGGTCCCATCAGTTGCTCCTGATGTTTGTAAACGTAAGGTTTGCGTTTTTATCTTATGTGGCAGTGTCTTGAGGATCACACGGGATGCTCAGGGCACGATCTCCTGCAACGCATCACCATCAATGCCAGTGATTCTCGGTTTGGATCCGCGGGTGATGGAGAGTTGTCTTCCGCCGTCCACAGAGAACTTCTTGCAAACCTGGGATGTACGCCGTCTTGGTGAAGTGTTGGTACCATCGATCCGCGTTCCGAGCGAACGTCTGGGGATAGACCACAAATTTCTGCCGCTGAGTGGGTGATGAGCGACAGTTTTCCTCCACCGGAGAGGCAAGGTATCTTTTTTGAATCTGCTCTCATCGATCTGTCGCAGCCTGGCGGATTTGCTCTAGCGGTGGGCGAAGCGACTACAGGTGATGGCAAAGGCCGCGTTACGGCAGCCCTCGGTGACAAACCGCAGGTTCTTAAACAGGCTTTTAGGGAACAGCAAGGGCAGCTTGCAGCGAGTCGCCATGTTTGTAGAGTTTGTGCTTCCGGGTCACTGAGCCTCAAAGTAACTGTATACCTTTCAGCGCCACCTTTGCTGAAAAAACAACAACAGAAAATAAAAATTTTATGTATTTAATAAAATTAATTAGTAATTTCTGGAAAATTTAATCATTAAATGTTTGTTTTATTATCTTGTAGTTCAGAATAGATCATTTTAAAGCGTTCAGAAGAGGTGTAAAACGTTTAAAGGCCGTTTAACATTGCTGCTCTTGAACATACCTCGTACGCACAACCACGTCATTCATGTACACTTTTGGTGTTTGAGATAACGTCGTAAATTAATATTTCATACCACGTTTATTTTATCGTGAATTTGCATTTTAAAGTCGTTTTACATCGTACATATACACTATATATATTTAATTTATTATCATCGATTGATTTTTTTAAAATAAACCGTCGAACTTTGGTACACTTTTTGTCAAGGCTTAGTCTATTATGGAATTTGAGCTTTCTGATGTATTTGAAGGCAACATCAACTCCAGCTCGATAGCTATGGTAGAGAGCGAAGTTGGTGCCCTGCACTGCCGTGTTTTTTTTTCCAAAAAATAAACGTCACTCCTTGGCAGAGGGGATTTTTAAAGCTATGAATTTTTGTAATGCTTTCCGAGCACAGATTGGGTGCAGAGCGCTTCAGCTCAGCCGTGTTCACCGTGTTTGTCAAGCTAAGGTAGCTGTCATTTTGAAGCCAGGAAAACCTGGGGTACTTTGCACGCCTAACATGGGCTTCTATTTAAACTGTGGATAAAGCACGTTTTGGTTAATTTCTTATTATTAATGTACCCACTTTTTGATTTTCAGAAAACCTTGCAATAAAAAACGATGAGGTGAAACTGGCAGAAGAGGCAAAGCAAAGGTTTTGCAGCTCCAACCATCTTCCAAAGTGATTGACAAAAGCATCCCGCAGATATCATTTATGAAATAATCTCAAATGGTAAATTATGGTCTCCTGGAAGCACACCTGTCCTCATCCATTAAATAGCAAAGCTCACTTTAATGGTTCTGATTTGTTGTTGTTTTCTAGTGGCTTGGCGTTCAGAGACATCAATAGTCCACAAGCGCCTGTCCACTTCCTCCTGAAAGCACACCTCCTAGGACCCCATTCCACGAATAAGTGCTGAAGATGCAGAGATGCAGAGGTGGGCTCTTCTACCTGATGGATCCTCACCAGGGATGTGCACAAGATTTTAGAGGGTCAGGGCCTCAAAGTTAGAAAAGGGCACCAAAAAACAAACACTTGTCCTTTAAATAATAAGGAAATAAATAACATTTAAAAATAAAGTACTAATACATACCTTCTCCGTTATAGTATTGTCAATATAGAGGTCATTCTATTATCACAGGATGTCATCAAAGCAATACAAGACTGGAGGCTATTTATGACACAATAAAGGCAGGCATAATCACCACAAATCAAAAGTTTAATGCAGATGGTGGGTTATTTTAAACACAAAATATCCCAAAACGTTTATCCCCAGAATGCTGAAATATTAATAATACTTAATGTTGTGTTATGGTCTGGTATCTCTAACAGGAATGTATTAATATTTATACACAATTCAGGCACTTTTTTAATACAAGGCGTAAAGGCAGGTGTTCATGACCCCCTAGGGCCCTATGAGTGTTCGGGCTGCGGGTTTCGATACTCACTCTTGGACAGCATTGCGAAAGAGAAAAGCTATCAGGCCGTATGAAATCTGCCTGTAGCCCAAGAATGCAGCTTAATGTCATGGTTTCAGGATATTGCAGGCATAACTTCAGAGGCAGACGTTCTCACAGTGTGCCTGTTTTGAATTTGGTTTTACAGTTTTGTGTGATGAGCTTCCAGAGAGCTGGGTGAAAAGACGAGATCATTGGTTTTTGTCCCAAAAGTAACGAGAATCAAGGATTTCCTTAGGGTAAAAAAGAAGCACCTTAACCTGATATAGGTCTGGATTTTAACTGAGCAGCTCTGAAATCTTCATTTCTGTTTTAAACGTTCAAACGTGAACATGCTGAGTCTCAGAATTGTTGATTTACTTTCTTAAGATCGTTGCTTTGAAGAGGTCGGCGGGTTTTCTAGATCCGGATGAGCTGTCAAGCGGAGCGATCAGTTGAGGTGCGGTCAAGAAAGCGCTGGTACATAGTGTTCACACTGGACAAGCAGGGAGGGGCTTCTTTTCCTTTTCCCACTATTTATGAGAACTGTTTACAAAAGGATCAGGACTCGATATCAAAAGATAAAAAACCTGTCTGGGATATCCCTATTATTTACTATAAGTGATTAAACTTATCCATTATGGTTTATCTTTTTATTCCTATAAAATTTTGTTGCAATTGTAAGAAAATGAATCCTACAAATGCATTTTTTGATCTGGGTATTTCTTTATTTAAATCTTGAAACAGGCGCAGACAAAAAAAGAGCATTTGAAAAAGATCGTAAGCTAGCAGGACAGCTTGTAGACAAAGAGCTCTCAGTTAGTGGTGACGGGGTGGGGGGTGGGGCTGTTCTTGTTTTTTTCCGGACCAACAGTCCCGGCCACAACTTAGAGGGGAAAGTACAACTGTCCTGCAGAAACTATGTCCTAAAAACAACACAGTTTTTTTGTTGTTGCCTAAAAACAACATAATCATAATTTAAAGACAACTGGAACACTAAAAAAATAGATCAAGGGATGATCTGTTTGGGTCTTTTAAGCAAAAAGGATACATTAAACAAAACATATTCTCATGCTTTTATAAGCCAACTTGCTTTTTTATCTTTGTAAGTCACATGTGAGAAATATGTAAGAAGTGAACATGTCAAGCAGAAAAGGGAACTTTAACGGCAAAAATCCAAACCGACCGGTCGAAGAATCAGACTGCAGCACTTTTCCAGAAAAGCAGGTCGAACGTCTGTCATAAGTCCTGCTCGTTTTAGGACTTTAAAAATAGATTCAAGCTGATTTTTTTTCCAAAGGTCATGTTTGCACTTCTTTTAAATAAAGTTGTTTTCATAGATATGCAGGTCCAGACAGCTTTGCAAATGTGTCACAATGCAGAGTGACGAGGTTCACTCGGATGAATCCGTGTCGTCCACTCCTGACCTCTTTCCATGCTCCAGTTCTCAGGTCCAAACTGCAGCTTCCTCCAAAGTCCAGTTGTTGTCACAAAGTGAATCCATCCCCTTTCTGCTTTTGATCAAACTCACAGAACCAGAGAAATCGACTCTTAACGCCTCTTGTTTCCCGTCTTCCAGCTGCTGGGACATTTGCTGGTTGTCGCTAAAAACGTGGCGAAGCAGGAATCCCTGAGTGACGGGTACCGCGTGGGTGAGCCGCGTCATCCGTCCATCATGTTTTGACCCTGTGGTCAAAAAGTCTGACGGTTCGTCTGTATTTTCAGTGATCAATGACGGGAAGCATGGCGCCCAGTCGGTCTACCACCTCCACGTCCACGTCCTGGGGGGGAGACAGATGAAGTGGCCTCCAGGATGAGTCTCACTTCAGGATTCTGGAGCGTCCGATTTGACAACTTTACATTTTCAAAGCCTCGACATTCAAATATTTTGTGGTCACATAAATTGTAAAAATCAAAAGTGAGAATAAATCCAGCTGCAAATGAATAAATTCTTTCTTTCCAACACATTTCAATTCTTATCAGGCAGCAGGAACCAACAACGTCTACAAACACTCTGATAATGTGCAAAAAAACATGAGTTTATGCTGCATTTTCTATATTTTTGACTTAAATTATATTGCTGAAGATGCAGCTTTATAGATTATGAAGCCTTAAGGGTCAAAGGTTATATGCACCTAGTTAGAGCTGCAACTAAAGAATGTTCGGGTTTTTGACTTGATTTTTTTAACCAGTTGATCATATTTTTTTTATTTTTTAGCATCAATCTTTTCAGTTCCAAGCAAGAAATTAATACTCAATGTGATTTCCTCAACCAAAAACAATAATAATAAAGATTTAGGCGTCAGTGTTGCTTTTCTTTAATAAAAAAAGAAATCACAGTCTGACTTCCTGCCACCAACAGGAGGAGACCAACGATGAAACATCCAGAACGATCCCAAAAGCAGCAAACCTCACGTTCCCTCACAAACTTCTTCCTGTCATTTGCATTTGCTGAGGAAGAAACATCATTTTTCTGTGTCCCACTCTGAATAATGTTTCTGTCGCTTCTTCTAAGTTAAATCTTTCCTCTGGTCTGTGATTGTTAGCATTATTAACATCCACATCAGGTGAAACAATTGATAAAAAAAAATACATTTCTATAAAAAAGGCTTGCAGAGCCCACACGGACACCTAAAAATAAACTACATTTGTGCTATAAACAAAGATTAAAAACAAAAATAAAGGAAAATATTGTGAAACGGCTTTCAAACTACGAGTTATAAGTTTAATTTAAGAGAAAAAAGAACATTAAAAACTGACACACTTGGTTGATTTTTTGAAAGGCCTAAATATGAAAACATTCTTGTTTTTTATGTTCTCTGTCCAGTTAGGTTATAGCACCATTTTGAAGATTTTATGAATCCTTTTTGGAATTTTTTAATTTTGGAAAATTAATTTGTCATTAGAACTCCCAGATTGAGATTAAAATATTAGCTTCTTGGTATTTAAATGTGAGAAACTTCAGGTGAAGGTCCACTAGACTCTTGTCATTGAGTCTTTCTGGTCTACCTCCTGGGTGAACCCTTGGTCACCATAATTAGGGGGAGGAACCAGATCCTCACTGTTTCTGCTAATAAGGCTTTTATTTTGAAGACTCTGGAACATTTGACACCATGCAACACAACTCATACACACCCCTTCACCATGTTGATGTCCCAACTCTAGGGGTTATTCAGTCAATAACTTTTTTCTGTCTGGAAGTGAGGATACATAGAAAACTGCAATGCTTTCTTTATTAACCTAAAATCTTTGGTGACTGTCCTTTTTTTTCTTTTAGAAAGCTATATTGGTTACTTGTTCAGGATGTAGATATGTGCAAAATCTGAGTGTTACTTTCTTGATTGTCATACTTGCAGCTCTTTGACTGTGCTGTGATGATTTGAACGCTGTTTTGGGTTTTTAGGGAGTTTTTAGAGGTTACAGGCCTTGATTGAAACAAGGTTTTTAGAGTCTGAAGGCGTATGCAGTTGGCAGAACTAAGTGACAATACTTAAATGTCACCGCAGGCTTTTGGCTTGATGACAAAACACACATTTAATAAATAAGGGAACGCAGCTGACATCCAAAGTGAGTTGGTCAATGACCCGACAAGAACACACAGACAGAAAACAGGAACTTAACACACGAAACATGAGACAAGAGGAAACAACCAGAGACCAAGCTGCGAGGTCAAACAAAAGGGGAATTAAAACCTGTCTTAAAATCAAACTGGTAGCACACCTGAACCTGACTGCCGAGCCTGACAACATTTTAGTTTGAGGAACCCGGTGCGCCGCGTGGAACTGTTCCGCCAAGCCGCATCCTTTCCAGCGCCAGCGCGCTAGGTAAGCCAAGGATGACACGATGGGGTGAGTGGTTCTGCAGAGGAGGCAGAGCGCAGCTTCTGTCCCTGACTGCACCTGCGCGCCCCTCTGCTCACGCAAACGCGCGCGCCTCGCTTTCAGGGGCACGTCAAACGCGCGACGAACGCACTTGGTGCATCTGTTTAGATTCGGGTTTCTTTGGCAAAGGGGCAGAAAACACAACCGTCTAAGACTTTTTTTAATTAAACAATTTTACAGGCAATAGATTATTGCAGACAAAGCACCGTTTATAAATATTTGCAGCCAGATGAGAGAGGATTTAAGCCAACAAAAGTCAGAGAACATCAACGCGCTATAGCCAAATTACGCAGACATTACGCACAAGCTGACTAAGTGCTATAATTAGCCCCCCCCCCATATGCTTGTGCGTAAAATTGATTAAAATAAAAACACCTCCTTAAATAAAAAATGTTTGTTGTTAAAATTGTTACTTTTAAAAGAACTATAATGACTGGTGAATATTAGAAAAGTCTGTCAGCGCAGGAAAACTGCAAAACAGGTTTTGCCAAAATGTTACTTTCATTTCTGAAGGGTTGGTCCAGACAGATAGGCATTTATTCATGTAAAGTAAAACGTTTTAAGTTAAATGAAGACTTAATAGAATATTGAAATATAATTGCAATTGTATTTTTTATTTGTTAGAAACAACAGCAACAGTGATTTTCTGTTTTTTAATTTGATTGGCATCACACACATCTGTTCTCAGTTGTTCTAGAAACATTACATGTATGTGCAAATGTTTGTATGCTTCCTAAACCTGACCGTACAGATCTTTATCTTGATGTAACCTGGTATTTAAAGACTTTTAAAGGTTTAAATAGACGCCCTGTAAAACGGCACCATAAGATCTAAAAAGATAAAATTCCATTGAGTGAACAGGTTTTTTTTATTCAAGACAATACATAAACATAGGGAACTCTATTGGTAATATGTGATGTTGGTTCTCCTCAAGACCAAGTAGAAAGTGTTCTTACTTCTGCAGAAAGAAGGAGACGCTGTTTTTCATGACTCTTGTACACTGCACATGCACAAACTGATAACATTTTTCTTGTTACTTGTTTTCTTGCTACTCTAAAAGAGTCTGTTAACCTTCTTTAGTGAACATCCCCAGAGAAAATGCAGGGATCAGCAAACTTTATTTATGTTCTTTTACATAATTTAAATGCAACAGAGCTTTATTTCACAATTTTAACTTTTCTAAACTATTAACTTTAGCCCATACAAGTTTCTTTCAAAATAAAATCCACCCTGTGTCTATTCAGATCCTCCTGCTGTAGTAGATTTTGAATTAAAAAGGCAAGTCAAATGTGGCGTTTTCTATTTTTTTGTAAATCTGTACATGTAAATACAATTATATTCTCTCAACATCAGCCAGACCCTGTTGTGCAGGAGAAGATAAGAATTCGTGTTTAAGGCTAATTCTTATAATAAACCTCTTTGATTGCATGGGGATTAAACATTTTACCATAATTCTCTCTGTTATCTTACATGTTAAAAATGTAAACATAAATGAAAAAACTTTCATAACTAAAACAAATTACCGGTAACCAAAACTCCAAATCTGTTATTTTTTCAAATGGTTGGCATTTGAATAAATAAATTTGAATAAAGCGCCCCAATGGAGGAATAAAAGAGCCGGATGAGCCTCCTGTTGCAGAACGCTGCAGTGAATAAAAAGTTGTTTTTTCTTTTAAATCCTGTGTTTCTAAAAAAGAAAAAACACACTCAATTAAATCATTTGTGCGTGTGTTGCAAAGATTTGGTCTTGAACCACCTTAAAATTATTTTAGTTCATGCAAGTCTTTCCTCTTCTGTGCTGCCTTCAATGCAATAGAGTCGTAGGGATGCTTTAAGTAATGGTTTTTAAATTTTCTGATGATAAAAACATTTATTTAGCTGGTTATAATTTTAACATTTGTCTTAGAATGGATTTTGTACTGGACTTTTGTTGTTGTTTTTTTATTCTTTTTTGTCCTCTTATTATGGCAGTGAGTTTCTCTTGTAGTCTAAAATATGTTCCAGGGTTTCTTTCTCAGTCTTTGTTTGTCTCATTCTGGTTGTGGCTCCCTCAATAAATCTGTTTCTGGTTACAAAACCTTTTTATTCATCTATTAAATTTTAATTTTACCTTCCTAATTTGTCCATTTGAACGTAGGGAAAGTAATTCCCTCAGTAGTTTAATCATTGATATAAATAAAGTTCATGTAATTTTGCTATTGTGATATTATCTACTCTAAATCAGCTAAAATTACTCTAAATCATGAGTTGTTTGAAGAGAGTTGGACTGTAACAACAATGTTTCTATTATTTTTGCAGGGTCTGATGTATCTGCATAGCGCCTTGAGACAAATTTGTCTATAAATAGGCGCCTAGTTATTGAACAGATTTAAACTGAATAATGTAGATGTGGTGAAGTCATTTTCCTGACAGACACTGCAAAGATTTCCATAATGAACCTCCTGCAATAAAATAACAGGTTAATACTTTTTAAAAAATGATATCTGAAAAGGCTATCAAGCTTTTGTGAAATAATCAAGCTGGAAATCTGATAACTGCGGCTTTAACGGCGTCTTATCAGAGAGTAAAGTGCATTTAAACCCCACTGGTGTTAGTGCGTTTGTTTGAATTCCAGTTTTAGATGACCACTTTTTTACGAAGTTCCACTCAAATCACTCACAGCCCCCTGGGAGGAGCAGATGGGGTGTAGAACGAGGCAGTTGTGGTCTGACCGGGTGGTGTGATTCACTGGCCTTACAGTCAGAGCGAGGTTACTGTGTGTCACTGAAGACAGTTCAACTTTACTCCATATTTAGTAACAGAGCAGCGGTCACCCCCTGCTTAAAACGATAAGAGAATTTAGGATAAAGAAAAACACAAGTGCATCCTCAGATGTTCTAGATAAGTTGAGCAGCTGGTCTTTCATGGTCCAAAGTCTCATCCGTTCTTGTAGACAACTTATCTGATTGAATCATTTCTCCATGGAGCACACTTGATAATGAAGAACAAATTTGAACTGATAAAGGTTTACTTAACACTGGGGTTTTATAACCCCTCCATGGGATCCATGAATGCCCCCTCTGCTGACACTCACCCTGTTACCAAGGACAACAGTCGTCAGCATCTGACATTAAAACAAACTGTTGGTTTCTGCAGCTGATTGATGTGTTCAGGATTCAGGACTCGTCACCTTGACGAGGTGCAACCTTTGGTCGGTTGGTTGGACCTTTAACGTCTCTTTACAGGCTCAGCATAAGTCGCTCAGTGGATTGTGTAAATGTTTCCAGATCCTGGTGAGGCAGGAAAACCCACAGCTATACTTTCCCCTTCGAGGGCAAAAGTCCAGAACCAGATCAGGGCAAAGGTGGACCCAGCTTTGTGCTCCACCTGACGTGCTGCTGTCAAGTTGATGCCACTCAAGTCTTTAAGAGAAGAAGGTAAGCTGACATTTCTATATGTTCCTTTATGTTTTTGTTTTTTTGTTTTTTTCACATTCAAGGACAGGAAATCCATCCTGACACATTAAAGTTGCTTTCTTTTTGTAAAGATTGTGTTTTAACACCACGAGTCATTCTCTACAAGGATTTTCCCTGGAAATGCTGGCTGCACACAATACACTTTGATCTAAATGATTGGGACTGACATTTTGTTCTTGGCAGAGCACTTTGAATGAGATTTGCACAAATTAGAGCAAAGATATTTATTGCCAAACTGCACTTTTGCAAATTGTTGGTTCAGAGAAATCCGAGTTCAGACTAAAAGTCTGCTGTCTCTGCAGGTTTTAATCTAAGGCAGACTCCATTGATTATGTGTTTTTACACTTGAAAGTAAAGGAGGCACATTTTTATCCTCAGAACTTATTTGACGAGGCTTTAAAAATTCCCCAAAAACACAACTATTTTAACATTTGTTTCTACCTCCTGCACCTTTTGTTGAGTATTTTATTGCTTTGTAGTTTTTTAAAATGTGTTTTTTTGAAACAAAGACACACAAGACTTCTTTATTTTTGGGTCAAAGGTGGTTTGATCCTAAACTTTTGCAGTCAGAGGGTAAAGCAATGCCTCCTGGGACGACATCAAGCGTTTCAACATTTGGAGCACCACTACACAGCAGTCAGCGGTCATGCAGAGCTGACCTGTTGCAATGACTTTAAGCAATGTCAGAGCTGTATAAATGAACAGAGTGGAACTGTTTTGTAACAGATAACCTTATCTGCTCAGAGAGTCCTCCATGGAAAACATTTGAAATGTTCTAGCACTGATTTCATTCTACTGTTTGAAGCAAACGCAAGATGAGCGCCACAGGAGAATCAATCCTAAGCAACGGTGTCGCAGCCATGGATCTTCATGCTGACAGGTTTGTAAAAACATTATGAAATAGAGGAAATGTCTGAACTTGTACAGGTTTATTTATTCAGGCTAAAAAGATTTCCTTCCTTGTCATTTTCTCAGCATCCCTCCAGACTCAGAGATTTCTGTCAAGCAGAACCAGAAACCTCCTCCAGCACCAGCTCAAAAGCCCGCTTCTCCAGAAGCGAAGGAAGTCGCTGAAGGTCTTTCAACAGGTAAGACACGAGATGACAGTTAGGATCTGATGTTAAAAGCTACCACAGAACTACAGAAAAGTTGAATGAAATTATTTTGGTGGTCCTAAATGTTGGGCATGAAAGATATCAAACAATTTTGCTCTAAAATTGTGCATAAATGTGTTTTTATCTGTGATAATCATATATTTCAGAGAGATCTGTGCACTCAGAAAAGACACAAGTGAAATGTTGGATTTTTTGTGATTTAGCCTTAAAAAAATAAACTTTGAATTTAGTAAGGGTATTTTTCTATTGAGTTAGTTCTGTGTTTATGGGATCAAAAATTGTTTGTGTGGTCAATAATGTTTTAAAGTCTCACTCCGATCATCTTTTAATGTGTTTTCAAATTTTCCCAGTGGGAACATGGAATGCTGATTTTAGCCAAAAGCAAAATAACCCTAGAGAATTTTCTGCAGAGATCATTAGAATTTTGCCTCTGAGATGTGGGACTGTTGGCCCGGGGCAACCCCACGCCTGTCTTCGGAGATCTTCTGTATACATGCGCTCTGACTAGCTTACAGCCCCTCACAGTCCCAACCTAACATTACCAAATGTGACAAAAATGGTGAGCAATATGGGAGCTATTGAGATGGCAACTCAGACGAGAAAAACAAAGACGTACATGGATCTAGTCGTATACAAGTGGATGGATCAGGATATAGCAAAACCGCGTTGGCCCGCCAACTCTAGCATCAGCTAAAAGTTTTTCCAAGAGCATCATTTCATCTTCTCCTGATTCACAGCGATTTGTATAAAGAAATACACAAAAACGCAATCTTAAGTGTAATTTTTCTTTGTGTATGTCCCCCATCATAAGAAAAATGCCACAAGAACGTGTTAAAAACACCAAAAAACATGATTTTTTTTCACTGGAGTTGATCTTTAAAGGATGTGCTGGCTTGAAGAGCAGAACTCTTCCCTGTAACTCAATCAGAAATGTGCAAAACATTTTTTTCCCCTTGGTCATTTGGCCTTTCAGTTAACACATATAAATTTGCAATTAGTTTTTTATCTTTTAAAATGCTAATAAAAGTGAAACCAGGATTTATTTCTTATACTCAGAGCTGCAGATTTAACACAACATAAAAATAAAAACCAAAGAAAATCATGCACAGCTCGTTTTTTGCTTAACTAAGCCTGATGGAGATGAATCACATTCTGTACCTTTTCTCTTTGCTCTGTATCAGATGACAGCTAAGCCTTCCTCCCTTACAGACATCAGCAAATCAGGTTACTCATGTGCAGAGCAGCAAGGCTTTAGGAATGTGTCCACACCTGTTTTTTTTTTTACACCGCAGATCTTCCTCAAAATCAATCCTGCCGTCTTTGAGCTAGGTAGCAGGTGTTTTCTGAGCCGACAATGGCGGGAGTGCGTAACTGTCCCTGCTGTCCTGTTACAGAGGAGCCCAGGGTCGTTCCCATGTCGACACAGAGTCTGGCAACAACCTTGGCCCCTGCCGACAAGCTGTGGAGCGCCAGCAGAGACAAGGCGGTCAATCTGAGGATGGAAGCGTCTGGTCCGGGCTCAGAGACCCCAGTCACGATTCATCAGATGTTTCTGGAGACGGTGGAGAGGAGCGGGGACCAAACCGCTTTGGTCTTCAAAGAAGACGGCCAGACGGCATCTCTCACCTGGAGGCAGTACTATGAGCAGTGTCGTGCAGCAGCCAAAAGCTTCCTGAAGGTCTGTAACTGGATTCAGATAGGAAAATATGGAAATTCTGTTTCAGCTTTTATTTGCACCTCAATCAATCATGAAGTTGCTAAATTGCTCCAAATGATTTTCAGATTTTTTGCATGTTTCGAACAAAAATACATCTTTAATGTTTGTAAATCAAATTTGGTCCCAGATGCTCTGAAGGGAGGAAGAAAACACAGGAATATATAGTTTTGTTATATTTAACAAGCACTTCATCAAACTTTAATTGCTTGTGGATCTTAGTGCCAAGCAAGATCCACGAGAGGTGCTGAAAGGTGAAGGAATGGAATTCTCAGAAGCTCTGAAATAGGGATGCAGGGTTGGCTGCAGGACCTCCAGCTACTGGAAAAACTTCATTCCATGCATTAAATTGTCACTGAGAACTGAACCAAAACCTCAGTTTGGATACAACAGCTAAAACTGCTCCATTGTTGTGGGCTAAATATTCATGAAACTCGTCAAGTCGCAGTTTGTGTTTATACAGACATGGCGTGGTGTCAAGTTGTTGTTGTGCTGTTATAGTGGTTGTGCAGTTTTAGACCAAATGTGAAGGAAAGCCTGAGTAAAATGACAAAATGCTTTTACTACTGAATGTTCAAACATTCAGGGAGTTCTTCATCGTGTGACTCAAACTCTATTTAAAGAGATTGTTTCACAATTTTTCTGTTTCCAAGTTAATCTTTAAGTTTGACTTTTTTTGTCTCAGTGTGTTTTTTTTCCGTTTTTTAAAATCTGCAGTGCATCTCTTTTGCGATCTACTGTATGTGCATCTGTCCATAAAGGTTTACGCAGGCATCTTATCTCACCTCCATACTGCAAAGTATGTCCTGGAGGGGACAAAAACTGGACTGACTTGTTTTTTTTTGTCCTGAATAAAGGGAAGATAAACTATTTCTGTTGGTTTGCAGCTGCTTTGTTTGTTTGCCGTCTTTGTCCAGCATGAAAGTGAGGATGATTGTGTGGCGTGTTCTCAGGCTTGCCCTTGATCTTTAAGGCTTCACAAAACTGGCTTTTAACATGTATTCTTTAAAGATCCGCTCTTCTGTAATGAAGGACAGAAATAATAGCAAGGACTTTCAACAGACATTTGAAGTATGCACGCTAGGAAAATGCTTTTTATTTTTGGTTTGTTTACTTCTCTCAGATTTTTTAGTGGCTAAAATCTGTTTCTTTGGTTCACAGGCTTTAAGCAAAGACGTAGATTTCAGATTTTTATCCTCCAACGGTATTTGGGGATAAAAAAATGGAACGCCCTGTCTTTGCCTGCACTAGCTGGGAAGGCTCTAACATCCCGTGACCCCGAATGGGAAGAAGCAGGTTTAGAAAACGGATGGATGAATGGAATCCATTCTTAAGTAGCTTATCAGCAGCTTTTGTTTCCTGGTCTAAGTTTATGTGGATTTGCTTGTGTTACACACACAAAAAACCCTTAATTTCTGTTCTCGGTTTACTTTGTGGTGTGAGAACAGATGACAACAGGTGTGCGTTACATTCACAGCTCGCCTTACACCTTTTGTTTCACGGATCCAAAGAGCCGTTAGAACAAGAATTACATCTGAAAAAACATGGAGGGCGCTGTGCTTCTGTGTCACTAACATGTCCATGCTCTCTGGTTTGCAGCTGGGCCTGGAACGTTTTCATGGCGTTGGGATTCTGGGCTTTAACTCCCCCGAGTGGTTCATTTCTGACATCGGCTGCATCTTTGCAGGGTAAGAAACCACTGATTCAGGTTAAGAACCGTCCGAATGTGAATTTTTATTTATAAAAATTTGATTTTTGCAAAGTTAAGTAGGGGATTTATTTAGATTTATTGGCTCATATGGTTGCTTAAGCAAACATGTTGGTGTTTATTGAACATTTTTATTGAGATAATAATTAACTTTCAATTGTACTGGATTGAATGCACACTGAACATTCATGCCTTTTAAATCCATATTGAAAGACTGAATTTGTAATCATTGTCCAGGTCGTGTTAGACATTTAAGGCATGTTGGTAAATCATTAAGCGTGTGAGCAAAAGCACAGGAGATTGATCGTGTTTTTCCGATGCAGTGGGTTGGCAGCCGGCATTTACACGACCAATTCCCCAGAGGCCTGCCAGTATGTGGCTGCCAACTGTGAGGCCAACATCCTGGTTGTGGAGAACCAGAAGCAGCTCGATAAAATCCTGCAGGTCAGATGTGTCCTCCTTCAAAGAATCCCTCCACCGTGTGTTTTTTGAAAGGGAGGGAGGGAGGGAAAAACATTTCCTCATGCTTCTTTTCTTATCACTTCCCCCATTAGGTTAAAGATCAGTTACCTCATTTGAAGGCTATTATCCAGTATAAAGGCAAGCTCCAACAGAAAACTTCAATCCTCTACTCGGTACGTTGCATCACTCTGTTGATCACGCAAGATACATCTACTGAATTTAATTCCTTAAAACTTTATTCCACAAATGAAAACAAAACCACAGGTCAATATAGTGTAGCTGTGTTTCTGTAGTGGGAAGAGTTCATGAAGGTTGGAGAGGACGTCTCAGACGAGCAGCTGAACGCCGTGATCGACAGCCAGCGAGCCAACGAGTGCTGCACCCTCATCTACACCTCTGGAACCACCGGCAACCCTAAAGGAGTCATGCTGAGCCAAGATAACGTGAGGACAACATTTAGGTTATTTTAGAAACACGCATCCAAATTATCAGTTCTGAAAAGATAAAGCTAAAGAAGTCACACCTTATCTGTGTTGTTAAAAATAGAAACTCACATCTGTAAATAGGGTTTGAGAAGTTTTTTTCATTTAATGACCAATGATTAAGTAAAAAAGTACAGTAGTTTATTAAATCTGGCCATGACAGGCATTAATAGATAGTGAATGCCAGAGTGTGCAATCTTGAGTTAAAGTTTAAAGCATAAAATTTAATTTAAAAAAAGGCTAAATAAATTGTAGAAAATATCAGAATAGCTTTAGAACATTATCCAATGTTTTTATATATAAAAAGAAAAAAGGTGCTTTTAAAATAAAAATTTAAATCATGGATGTGAAGAGTACCTAACACGGGGCCTTGAGGAACACCGGCACTGAATTCTTTACAGACAATTCTCCACTTAAAAGTTCAGGTTCAGATGTGGTGGGTCAGACTCTCTTTTCTGTTCCGATAGATAACTTGGACGGCCCGTATTTCTTCTGGCTTGATTTGTAAAAACTACGGTCAGGAGATCTTGATCAGCTACCTGCCTCTGAGCCATGTTGCAGCCCAGATGGTTGACATTTGGATCAGCATGAGTTTTTCAGGAACCACCTACTTTGCAGAGCCAGATGCCCTCAAGGTAGGCATGATTTTGTATAAAAAAATAGACTTTAATGGCCTATTTTCTTCTGGATTCTTCCAACCTGCCTTTTTTCCAGCTGTCTCTGTCCTAACTCCTAACCAGTTAGATTAAGTGATTCCATATTCTGATTGACAAAGCTCATCTGCTCAAGCGATCAGCTGGATTGAGGAAGAGTTGGCTGGAAGAAATGCTGGATGGTAGATTTCAAAGACCAGTATTGAAGCACTAATTCTAATTCATGTTTCTCTTTTCAGGGTTCCCTGGTGAACACGCTGAAAGAAGCTCGACCAACTTGTTTTCTCGGGGTTCCCAGAGTGTGGGAGAAGATGCAGGAAGGGATGAGAGCTGGAGGAGAGAAGGCATCCCCTCTGAAGAAGAGGGTGGCAGACTGGGCCAAGTCTATTGGGCTGCAGTACAATTACAGTGCAATAGAGGGGTAAGCTGGGAGACGTCTTTTTCATGTTTTTACTGGACTCAAGTCCAGTTTTACAGTCATGTGTCAAGTCTCCACAGATATATAATGCCCTGGTTTATGTTGTGCACTTGCTTTTATGTGCTACAGGGAGAATTTGGTCCCTTGGGGCTTCATGTTGGCCAACAATCTGGTCTTTAAGAAAGTGCGTGCCGCCTTGGGCTTGGACCGCTGCAGGTACTGCTTCACGGGAGCAGCCCCGATCACCAAAGACACTTTGGAGTACTTCTTAAGCCTGAACATCCCAGTGAAGGAGCTTTATGGAATGAGCGAAAGCTCCGGCCCTCACACCGTCTCCATTGATGAGTACCGCATTGGAAGGTCAGCATGACGACCTTTGTTGTTGCCACAGCTGGAGATACCAATCAGTGTGTAATTTGGAAAGTCCGTCCATCACATTAAGCTTGTTATTCAGTTTGTAATTTGGAAAGTTCACCCATCATAAAAAGCTAGTTTAGTTTGTATAACATCTACCAACAAACTAAAAAATATGCAAATATTTTGACCAGTAAAGCTGAAGTGAAAAGTGAAATGTCTCTGGCTGCTTTACAGTTGTGGAAAGGTGATTCCAGGCAGTAAAATAAAACTGAATAACCCAGATGAGGAAGGGAACGGAGAGGTGTGTTTCTGGGGTCGCAATGTCTTCATGGGTTACCTGAACATGCCTGACAAAACAGAAGAAGCTCTTGATGAGGACGGCTGGCTGCACTCGGGAGACCTGGGGAAATTTGACCAGGAAAACTTCCTGTACATCACTGGGAGGATCAAAGGTAAGAAGCAGTTCTGAACACCAGGAATTTGTGCAAAAAAGGTTCAACAATAGCAAGGATTTGCATTTGTTGCTCTTTATATCCTGTATTACTGGTTAGTGTTTTTCTCCATATTTTACAATGTTTGATAAGCTTGTTAACAAATTCACACAACTAATTACATTACAGCAGTTCAGAAAGTGTAAACATAAGAATATATATATCTTTTTAATTTATGAAAAGCAGCTGGAAAAATGCATCAGAACAGAAAAAAATATGCAACAAATAAAAACTGCATTTAAAAGTTGTGGCCTATCAGTTTAACTTAACAGTGGTTTACTTCTCACTTAGAATGAGGAAGTTTTAAAGCTTTTTGTGATACTGCACACAACACCATATGAAATTGTCTTAACTTTTTCTGTTCATTTTCTATCCTTTCACGATGAGTACATTGACATAAATCCACAAATCTTCATGACTGGGAAGGAGCAGTGAGAAGAATGAAATTCTGATTTCTATTTCAAAGCTTGTAGACTCTCTCCAATGAAAATTGTCTTTTTTTTTAACATGTTCTTGTAGCATTTTTTTCATGATAGAGAACATATATAGAGAAAATTAATCTTAAAATTTCATTTCGGAGTATTTCTTTATTCAAATTGTAAATCAGGAGCAGATGGAAAAATGCCGTTTGAGAAAGAGCTAATGTGTTACCTAGAAAATACACTTGGCGGCTTACTCTTAGCAACAAGGAAGCAACAAGGAAGCTTGCTTCCCATCCACAAACTTGATGAATTTCTAAAGAACAACTGCAGAAACTATATCCTAGAAAATTTCAAACTTTCACTCCAACAAGTTTGCTTTAAAAATAGTGTGAGAAACTTAAAGTGATTAACTTTTTGATCTTGAAAAGACCAAATGTGTGCATGAAAATGGAGCACAGTACCTGTTTTGGGTGTTAATCAGAATCCATTTGTCGTTTCTCTGCAGAGCTGATCATCACCGCCGGCGGTGAGAACATCCCTCCGGTGCAAATTGAGGATGCAGTGAAGAGTGAACTTCCTATCATCAGCAACACCATGCTAATTGGAGACAAGCTCAAGTTCCTCTCCATGCTAATCACACTTAAGGTAAGTGAGTCCCTACAAACAGCCACAGCTGCTGCGTAATCACATGTAACCATGAACTGTCTTTTGCTTTTGCAGTGTGTCATGGATGACAACGGCGAGCCCACGAATGAGCTGAGCTCAGAGGTTTTGGACTTCTGCCGGCGGCACAGCGTTACTGCCACCAAGGTGTCAGAGATCACAGCCAATAAGGAGCCTGCTATCTACAAAGCTATTCAGGAAGGCATAGATCGCGTCAACGCAAGATCGACGTCCAACGCGCAGAAGATCCAGAAGTGGGTCGTGCTGGAGCGAGATTTCTCTGTCGTTGGAGGAGAGCTGGGTCAGATTTTTAAACAGATGTTTTTTTTCTCTTCTACTTTATCCTCAGGCCAAAGTTTGTTTACTATTAAAGCTTCACTCCAATAATCTTTTGATCTGTCTAAAGAAACGTATTATGCAGAGAATAGAAACTAAATCTTTATCCTGAGGTTTGTCATAAAAGAACTAAGATTTTTTCTTTTTTTGTGCAGGACCCACCTTGAAACTGAGAAGACCCATTGTTGTGAAAATGTACCAGGAAAAAATTAACGAACTGTACTCAGGAGCTGCAGAAAGACAGTAGACTGCAAGGCAGAGAGCAGAGGCACTCATGGGAAATGTGGCCAGAAACAGAAGAGAGGTTTGTGTTGCCAAAAGCTGCGAGGACGGCTCTTTTTGTTTTGAATGTAAATCCACGTCACACAGTTTGACACCAACCGCACATGAAATAAAAAAGCAAAGCAGAGCCATTTTGTTTCCCAAACACAGTGGTGGGAGGTTCAAGGCCACTAAGTAAAGACAAAAGGACGGGACTGTGCAACTTAAATGAGTTCAAATGTTTACCTGCAAGACAAACATTCTTAAAGACAACTCCGGAAATATTCCTGTTTATTTTTTATTCGGTGAAATACATTTGAATGCAGCCCAACGTTTAAATCTTTTATTACATGTGCATCACATGGTCCCCATGACAACCAGGGGTTGAAGAAATATTTCTTGAAACAACAAGAATGTCAGCTTTCACAACAAGTGCAATGAAGAATTACTCTGTATGTCTGAAATATTTGTTTTGAAATATTTATTTAGTGGTAGATTTTTCTTCATAAAGGGAAAAAAAGGCTGAATGTTGACATGTACTGTTTTCTGTTTAAATCATCACATGTTTGTCAGTATCAGCACACACTGCATGTGAAGGGGTGCACTGTCAATGGAAATCAATAAAACAAAGAAAATAGTTAATCAACAAACAATTGCTGCTGCATTAAA
Organism: Oryzias sinensis; assembly: GCA_037389245.1. Lineage (NCBI taxonomy): Eukaryota > Metazoa > Chordata > Actinopteri > Beloniformes > Adrianichthyidae > Oryzias > Oryzias sinensis. Next base: position 3,544,498 of record CM074495.1, read on the forward strand.
TATTTGTTAAATAATTGTAATATCTTCTCAATTTTTCTACAATTGAATCTGACTGAATCAAAATGAAAAGTTTTTTAAATCAATTTATTATGATATTAAATAAGCAGAAATTGCTGAGCAAAGAACAAATGAAATAAATTAAATGTATTTTGGTTGTTTTCTGAATATTTGTGATGTTTTTTCACACTGATAGCCGTACAATAAAAGCGCTGTAATGATTTTCATTAGAAATTGAGAATGTGTTCAACTAAAAATATGCATAATATAAATCCTTGTACTGTGTCTTCATCCTCACTAACACACCTGTTGACATTTTAATTATGTAGATTTTGCACTGCTTTTAATTATACATATTAACTTCATGGATCATCTCTGATGTCTGCATTCTGAATGACACTGGAATTTCAAACCATTCCATACCAAATGTTGCAGTACCACAAACTGCCACTAGAGGCTGCTTTTAGATGAGAGACATTTTTGAAATTTTGTGTTTATTCCTTAAAATAAGATGTTTCACTTTTCTTTTACAGGTTTAGAACAACAGAGTTGTGCGTAGTTAACTCCTTAGTTTTTTTTTTCTGAATCCCTTTATTTCTTATTTTTTGTCTGAATCCCTTCATTTTTACGTTTTAGAAAAAAATAAATACTTGAGTTTGCATTTTTTGGGGGCCACGTATGAAGCCCGGAGCAGCACAGACTCACCATCTGAAGCTAGCTGATCCAAAATTTAGCAGCTGAGGGTAAAAGAGCAATTGGGAGCTTTTTTTTTATCTGTGCCCATAAAAGCCTCATAATCATATGAGAATTACAGTTTGAGTGTTTTTCACATGTTCTTGTGGCATTTTTCTGATGGTGGAGGACATAGATTAAGAAAATTAAGCTCAAATTTGCTTTTCTAAGTACTTATTTATTCAACAATTCCTTTATTCATCCCAAAACCATAAAAAAGCTGTTTAAAAAACAGCTTATTTGTCATTTAGAAAATGCACGGGACGGGCCATAAGCTCTCCATTTGGATGCATTTTGTGTCACTCAAAAGTGTGCAATAATATCAATAGCTCCAATATTGCTGTCAGGTGGGGGGTGTGAGGGGCTGTAAGTTGTGGGAGATGGGTAACATCTCCACAACACAAGGGGCAAATTTCTAGGGAACTCCTGCTGCTATGGAGAAACTTTGTCCTAGAAAAGGATACAGGTTATTTGATTTTGGCTAAAGATAGTTTGAACATAATTAAAAGACCACTGGAAAAGCATTAAAAATAGATCAAAAGATGACTAGAGTGGGTCTTTAAACAAAGGTGTACACTTTTTTATATATATACTAGAGTAAATGGGGAATTTGCCTTGATTTAAAAAGTGGTCATTTGAGGAACTGCATCATTTGGAATGTTTTCTTTTTTATTTGTAAATGGAATGTTTTTTTTTTGTTTTTTTTAAAGAATGTGTTCAGATACACTTAAACTGAAACCCACATATATGGAGTCTGGCACAGATGCGTCATCGGCTGTCTCGATTTTTGCGGCTGTTTTTCCCTCAAGACACAAGGAATAAGAGAACTTTAAAGCAGGAAACCATTTCTTCAGGTGAACTTTAGAAGAATTCTGCAAATTAAGAATGGAGAAGAAACCGGATGAACATCAGCAAAACAGACATTGTGAGGAACCGCCTTCATCTGAGGCAAACATTCACAAAAAGCAGCGTAAACAAAATGCTAAATCAAACGTGGAAAACTCAACCAGACGAAGGATGCAAGCCATCAAACTCTGTCCGGGACTTCCTGAGGCAGAGCTTAATGAGCCACACATTCGAGAGAAAACTTTCAAAAAATGGGAGCTGGACTGCAAGTATGTGGCTGGTGTCCAAACCACAGATGAAAGAAACCAGGGTCTTACCGCCGTAGAAGAACCACAGATGTACGGTTTCAGTTTTAGAGTCCTGCCCTGGGTAGCAGATGTGTTTGAGGAACGTCCTAAGGTCCTAGAACCACTCATGGGTGGTTCTCACCAGACCTCACCCACTGTTTCAGAGTCTCGTAAGCCTGAGGCTAGAAATGAACCACCTGATCAAGACCAAGCTTTGGAAACACCTGAGGAAAATTCAGAGGCACATCATGGTGCCGCAATGGCAAGTAGGCCTAAAGCTGAAGATCAACTCTTCAGTGAAGATCCTACCTTCATGCTGAGAACGTGTGTTCATGCAGTCGTCAAACGGTTTTTTATTGAAGCGGACATCGTCTTCCCTGGGATGGACATCAAAAGCATCAGCAGGAGGCTTTTCAAGAAGGTCTACAAAAAAGTTCAAGATGTGGACCTCTCCAACAATGACCTTTACAACAATCTCCACTCGAGTGTCTACTCCGCTCTCATCGAAAAATGGGGCGCGGACAACCTGGAGCAGATAATTATCAATCTGAGCAACGGCGCCACAGACGACGCGTTTGTGTCATGTTTCACAAAGATGTTGAAGCCGAAGAAGGAGCCGGGCGCCGTCAAAAAGCTGGTTTTGAACGCCGGCCAACGTTTCAAGACATTTTGGGGGATTTGAAACTTCCTACAAATACAAAATAAAGACATCTTTTGTCTTTACTTTTGGTGCTTTCATTATTAATTAGTGCTTTTCAGAATGCATTTTTCTTTTAAAAGTTTACTTTTTTTAACAGCTAATCATTTGAAAGAGGGATTTTAATTTTTCAAAGACTTTCGTCATTTTATTTCACTTTTACCAATACTAAACAAAATCTGACTCAATCACATTATTTCAAACCTGAAATAAATTTTTAAAAAGATTTACAAGCTAAATTACAAAAAATGTATACTTGTGGAACATAGTCCACATCTTTATTATAAATATGAACCAATAGAAATTAAACAAAAATAATGGAAACTAATTTGATTTGTTGTTGTTTTCAAATGAAATATGTTTTTTCTTTAAAAACACACCTTAACATAATGTTTTAGTATATTAAACTATTTTTTAATTTTTATGTCCAGATCAGAGAAGCAGCTTTAATGGAAAACCAAAAGAAAGGGAAAAATAAGTTGACTGATTAATGTATAATCACTTACATTAAAACAAAGAAGTTTTCCTCAGATTCATTCTAAAAAGAGTATTTGGGCTGTAGTTGGAAAGATGAACTTTTTTACAGTGATCTAACTTAATTATTTAGTCTGGGTAAAATAAATCATATTTTGGGTTCAGTCAACTTAAAAACAACACGTAGTTGTCTGACATACTTTATTTTACTTTCATTCATCTTAATTCAATGAAGTTGGTGTAAATTTGGTGTGAAGCTGTCAATGTGTCATGACGTCATCCTGTAAGGTAGCGCAAGGAATTATGGGATTCCATTTTCTTTGCCTGTCTGGGCAGATTGGGGTTCAAGTGTAAGTTTTTGTCCATGAGTGTTTTAACTAGTAATTTAAACTGATATGTTTATTTCTTTCTGCACCATGAGTTAGAGTTTGGGAGAGGATGATGACCAACCCCCTTGTGCGGAAAGATGACGAATGTCCCAATGTTAAACACAGAGTTCACTACATTTGTGCTACTCCCCTGTAGTGCAATACATCACTGGGTCATTCATGTCTTTGTCATGGAAATTACAACGTTGGCATAAACGTTGACATATCTAAAATCAATAAAATCATAGTGAAAACCATAAAGAAAAATAAAGCCAGAAATACATTGTATTGAGTGGGATAAATGTATGATATTGAGTTAGATAAATGTGTTAATTTGAGTTGTATGACCTAACAAAAATTATGTTAGATCAACATATTAAATTGAGATGGCTGGACGTAAGAAATTAAGTTGAATAAACTTAATTCAATTACATTTTACCAATTGAAGTGATTCAGTTAAGTTGGATCAACTTTTTTCTTTTTAGAGTATTTTACAAAAAAAGAAAAGAAAGAAAATTACAACATAAATGTAATCAGTTTGGTTTCTATTTGCAAAATGCTAATTATTTCTGAAAATAAACAAAAGGAACAAGCTGAAATGAAGCCTTAACATGGAAAAGAAAAAATAAGGTACAAATAAATAAACATGATAAGAAAAGCAAGAAAGATATCGAAGAAAATTCAGGAAATAAAAAAAAAAACTTTTTTTGGCAATTTTTATTCAGATTATACAAAAATCTTAAATGGTAGACTCATGATAAAAAAATAAAGGAATATAATAAAATCCATGCAGAGAAGAAGGGACAGGGAATTAAGAAGAAGTGGATGCCAAGAGGGTTCAAAGAAAAAAACAGAACAACTGAATTCTCAAATTTTAATTTTGATTAATTCAAATTAATCTACTGAATTAAAAGCCACAGTCTTTGTAGAGCCATCATTTTGTCTGCTTTTAGTCTCAATTGAATAGAATGGAATAGAATAGGATAGACCTTGTATAGCTCCATTAAAAACCGCAAATGGGTTAAAAAACACTAAAAAAATTGACATTTTTAAAAATTACATAAAAAAGATAAAAAAACCCTAACATAACATAAAATTAATTACATTTGTAAATTTTAATTTTACATTTATTCAAGAAAAATAGATTTCTTTTTAAGTAAAATGTTTATTTAATTTGTAAATTACTAACAATTTCTAAATAAAAATGTGAATATTTTACATATCTATTTTTTTTTGTACTGTGAGGCAACCGTGAGTGTCCAGAAAGGCACTATTTGAATAAAATGTGTTGTTATTATTATTATCATTTTTTAAATTTAAATTTTACAATAAATTTAATCAAATAAAAAGTAATTATAATTGCCAAAAGTAGCAATACTGTGGTATTTACATAAACGTTTTTCCTGTAAAAAGGTGTGTTTCCTCAGGTGAACAGCAGAGGGCGCAAAATGTCAAAATCTAGTTTCAGTCAACTCCAGATAGGTTCTGGTCAATTTAAAAAACATACCATTCTTTGTAGGGACACAGAGAGGAACATATACCTATCTATAGAAGATTTACTGTTAAAAAACAAACAGTCACTGTAAAATCCTTGCAGACAGCACTGATAGAGGCTTTTAAAATAAAAAAAATATGCAGGTCATTTCAATCAATTATTGATAATTTTGCTTTACATCATAATCAATCTTGGGCAATGCAAATATGTTAAGAGCAGCCATGTGGACTTTTATTAAGGCTGTCACTTGAGCTTAAGGCCATTTTTAAAGCCCTTGTCATGCAGGCCTCATCCTGATGGCTGAGCAGAATAGTGACAGTAAGCTGTGGGCTGCTGGGCGTGGAGTCCGTGCAGCTGGAGTATGGAGATACAACATATAGCTGATCTATTCTTAGCTCTGTGTCAACACGGTTCCTCTGTTTTAGTAAAATGGATGGAAACGTAGGAGATTAGAACTCATTTAGAAAAGTAACAAGCTATTAATCTTTATTGGTAACCGTATTTCACAACCCGTTTGGTGTAAACGTTTATTAAATATCTAAAATGCTTCATCATAAATGTTAAGTGGTTTAGCACAAAAGCCTTCCCTGACACTAAAACTGGGAGGGGGGAAAAAAGCACGTGTACTGGGTGGGGGCTGAACTAATCCACTAACCAATAAAAATCGAGATTTCTTGCATAAATCTAAATATATTAAAGTCGTCTGGATTTCCGAGCGCTGATTGGTTGAGGGGTTTCAGGACAGCCAATCGTTTAAATGACAGGCACCCAGCTGTACGCTAAGTCCCGCCCTCCGCTTCGACAAATCCCGGAAATGCTCTCTTAAAGAGACAGACGAGGAATTTCCAGAGGAGATTGCAACAACGAAAACAGCTGCGAGCTCACAAAAAAAGACGAAATAAGGCTGGAAAAAAGAGAAGAGGACGGAGGTGCTGTGTGGCGAGGCGGCCGAGCTCAAACTAACATTATTTGAGGACTCTCACGGCTAATGTGGTCAACGATTTCTGGCCTTGAGGTCGATTTTACGCTTCGGGAACGTTAGCTACCTAGAAACCGACAACGTAGCAGTCAACACGGCAGGGCGATAACAAAAAAAAAAAAAAAGGCACCGGACGGACACACGTCAGTGATCACCTGGAACTGCGTCCGAGACTCCCTTTCTGAGAGGTGAGTCACTTCAAATCCACCGATGTGTCTTCTTTGTTGTCTTTTTATTTAATTGCGACTGGATGTGCGTAAGAAATAAATGTACACAACGTCCATTTAAAGAGCAAGGGGAGCTATTATTACACTTTACCTGTAATCATGCTGCATTTTCTATTTTCTGCTTATGGGTTGAGACAAAATATGTCTGGAATGAAGGTTGATCCAGCTGATAAAATGACAGCTCCCCTGCAGGATTTAGGGGGCGTTCCCAGGCTTTGTCTGCCTTTTATTTGCCACTTTTCTTTATGTGTGCAAGCCCAGCCTAGCAAAATAATGTATATACATATTTTTTAAATAGAAATGATAGCTCAGTAGTGTTTACTGCAATGCATGTGTAAAATATAATAGTTGTGAGAATGAGGGATCATCCAACAGTGGGGCATATCCTGGATTATGAATTGGATCCAGTGGTGCATTGATGATGAGAACAGTAAATCTTGCAGGACAGCACTGTGTGCTGTGGGTGTATTGTTCCCTTGGATTGCACTTGGGAGTTAAATTGCATCATGCAGTAAAAGAGGCCAAACTGATGTTGGTGCAAAACCCTTGTGGCAAACATGTGTAAAATCAATTTCATTGGGTTGTAATGCCTCATTTGCATGATAAATCTCGTCACGCACATGCAGAGGCATCAGCCTGGCAGCACACGTGCACGTGGGTATCCTGCAGCTGCCTGGCATATCTATAACGGGGGCTGTTTCTGCACATGCATATGTATCCGCTGAGCTGCTGGAGCTCTACCCCCACCTCTCTGTCTGGGAGAAAGCAAGTGGGCTTTGTCCTCAGCTGAGTGTGACGTCATGCAGATCTTTGCTGTAACCAACCCTGAAGGCGATGTACATGTTGTTCGGCAAACCTTGGCCCGGGCTTGTCCCGTGCACAAATGCACTACGACTTAGCTCCCCCAAAGGGTGAAGCCCTGACGTGTGTTTGATGAATGCCCTCTATTTATATTAGAAATGAAAGAAATGTACCTGGAACTGGAAGATTAGGAGCTCAAATGCTGCAGTGGGGATTGGTGGACACTTGTAGCACAGACAGTAAATGTTCTGCTAGCTTGATTCCACGTTGACCTGTATTTCATGTTTCTGTTTTGTAAGCAACTCGCATAAAATACATTTTTGTCTAGTCTAATTTTTACCAAAACTGGAGGCTTGTAGAGTCTTATATCTGTTAAGTTAGATTCAAATGGTGTCACAGTTTCTTTGAAGATGCCCTTTGACTCATATACCTGCAGTGCAGTAACACTTTACAGTTTTACTCATGCAGAGGTCATCTGATAATCTGACAGGGTGAATTAATGGACCGTGGACCCTTTTGTCCTCAGCCTGTTCTCCGTTTCACCTTTTTGGCAAATCAAGTGGCTAGTTTTTCATTGGAGGCTTCTTGTATGTGCTTGTAATAAATTAAAAACATGTTTATATTGTGTGTGTGTGTGTTTGTCTCTGACAAGCATTGTGGACGTGTGTGGGTGAAAGAACGAGTCTAGCTATTAAATGCTTTGAGCTGCTGAGGGTTTGTTGTCAGCCCTCCAGTCTGCGTTTGCTGGATTAGATGTCAGAGATTACAAGTTATTATGTGGGTTAGATCCAGTGCTCAACACTGCTATAGGGCTTTATTGATCGGTAATGTGTTTACGTGTGACTGCATGTTTGTGCAGTCTCACACTGCAAAACCAAATTACGTCTTTGGAATAAAATATGCAAAAGTCTAGAACTTTTTTTTTTTGTGGGGGGGGAGCTTGGTTGTGCAAACCTGCAAAAATATATATAAAAAAACTTCTATCTTGAGTAGCTTCTCTAGTTTAAATCCCCCTCATAAACCCTGCTAACCTGCAGGAGTGTGGGAAACTGAAGGTCCTCTGTCTAACAACCTCTTTTGTGCTGCACAAAGTGACAACCCATTATTTTTCCTCTTTCTTCTTTTGTGAAACCCCAGTGGCAGAAACTTGACCGTTTATGTTTCTGTGATGCTGGAGATCATTCAACCCAAAGACAAAAAGCAGACATAATGAGCTGAAGGGTCTTTCTGCTGAGGACAAAGGTTGGCTCGCTGCCATCCTTGTCTGCATAAAAGCAAACAAGCTCATTCCTTTTTATTTTTGAGTCACTTAAAAAAAAAAGATTTTACAGGATGTGCGTCTTTATTTTAAAACGGGTTAAAAATAATGTCCTTCTTAACCGTCTCGGTTTCTAAGTAACAGCAGCTTGGCCTGCAGCTTCTCTCAAACACGTGATCCTAACTATTAACTTCTGGTTTACCATTAAAGGTCAGTCGGTTGACAAGAGGAAGAAGCTGGTCCCTTTAAAAACCTGCAGCTTCCCTGTTTGTGCCTCCTGCTGAGTTTCTAGATCATAGATGAACAACTATAGAAAGACCCTGAAATGCAAAGTTAAAGAGTTTCAAAGGTTTATCTTCTGAATGATTAAAATCAAACTCAGGTCTGATCAGACATTCACAGACGGATAAACTGCTGCTTCTCATTGATTTGGCAAAAGCGGCTTGCTTGCAGCTGATGCTGTGGTTTTCCAAAAATAATGATGAAAACAGAGATTGGGTTGCAAAAACGATAAATGAATCATTTAGATGTGTGGGAAAATGTTTTTTCTATAGCTGTGAAAACGGTCAGTTCTTCACCAGGATGGACTAAATAAACACATTTCTGAGTACAATGCAAACATTTAAATCATGTGAACGCAGGAAACCAGCTTCTCGTGCTGGAAGTCCTCAGTTTTAACTTAACCTCAGCTGGTCTGAGAAGTCCAGATTAAAAGAGGACGACTGTGACTGTTTCAGCTTCTGAATTAATCAACACGGTTTGATATTTCACCCTAAACCACTAAGCCATGTTGCATCCAGTTCATCTATGGCTGTCCTTGCTGCATTTCATGCTGGTTTGCCTTCAAAACAAAGAACTGTTTTTATCTGAGATGAACATTTTTCTGACAGAGTTAATACAATTCTAGGTTACTTTGAGGTGTTGACATGTAAAGGGCTTTTTTTCTCCTAATAAAACTTTTTTCCTTACTCTAAAAATAGTACATTTCATGCGTATTTTTGGGACAAACGCTGGACATTGAGGTCTGTAAGTTTCTCGGCTTTTTAAAGGCAGAGCTTCAACATGTGTCCTCTATTCTTTTATGACCCATTTGTTCCCAAAAGGCAGTTTCTCATCAGTAAAATAAAGAATGCAAATTCACAGTATGAGTTCTCAGATTTGCCCAAACCAGACTTTCTTCCCTTTAGCAGAAGAATTCAGCAGCAAAGAAAACTTCACCATAACTCTACGGTGTATTTATTTACTCAAAGGGATTGAAAATATGTCTAAATATTATGATTCTACAGGATTTTATGTCACTTTGTCAGATTTATTTAATAATTTGTTACAGTGATAATAAATGGTGCATTTTAACTAAAGCAGTGACATTTACATTTATGTTGTTGTTCTGAAGGACTAAACCCTTCGGCTTGAAACGTAATGGAAAATGAATTTCTTAATGATGGAGCTGTAGGTTTGAATGTTGTGCTGCATTACAGCCTCTTTGTAACTGAAGCACACAGCTGCTTTGTTGGTAATTGGTGGTTGTGATAATTATGGGTTCACATTGATTCTGACTTTTCAGTAAACAAAGTATTACTTTTACGGTTTTGCGTCTGTTGTGACGTAAGCGAGGATCTGGATCCTGGAGTGCTGTTTTCAGAAACCCAATTTCTCAGGAAGCTTCTCATGCTTTTTTCTTCATAGTGACTGTGTTTTTTTTTTTGAACATCTTCCATCTTCCAGACTTTAAAAAGCAGTTATCAGACGGTGCAGACGGTATATTTCTGTGCGTGATGCGTGCCAGCTGAGGGCTTATCAGGCTGTTGATGCTCAGCCCCTCCGTGTGTCCATTCCTCTCTTTTATGCCGTCATTTGTCTTATTTCTGTCTGCGCTCCTCATCCTCGCCTCTCTTCGTCCTGTGAATGCTGGTGTTCAGACTTCTGCCTCTGATTTTGAGGTATTATCAAATGTTTCGAAGACAAAATCACATCTAACCTCCAAGTTGTGATGTGAAATGAGTTTATATTTGCAAAATTATTCTGAAAGGCTTTGGAAAAACATGATATAGACACTTTAAATGTAGCTTTTAATTGTTTTAAGTTAGTAAAGCCCTTTGTGTCACTGGTGTAGGAAAAGAGCTTTATAAATGAGGTTAGATTTGATTTATGCTATAATATTGTCATGAGAAACCAAAATATTCTCTTCTCCTGTGAGTCAAGCACAACAAATGTACAATTTTGGGGAAATCTTTGTCCAAACTCAGCTATTGTGCACTTTTTGTCACTTAAGCAATTTTTTCCAGTTTTATTATTCTTATTAATAATAATAATAATATATACCGCCTGAGCCGCTGCCGCTCCATTATTATTTTTGCATTCAATTTATTAAGCGATATTTTTATCTTATGTTTAGAGTCGGGCCAATAACAATTGAAGCTAGCTTGTGATTGGACGTCTTTTTGTTTGCAACACTTGTACAATAAGAGCCAAAAAGACAGTAGTTATTTTCAGAGTTATTTACTTTCTTATCAATTTTTTACCTTGTTACCCATATAATCTTGTGTTTTTTAAACAATGCTGCTGTTACTCTCAGTACTAGATTGTTTTTTCAGTACGTATAGTATCCTTTACATCCCTGGTTATAATGTCCTTATAGCTGCTGAAGCTTGTGTGTACATGTGCTGCGCTGGTTAATTGACTTTAGGATTAGTCCTAACCAGACCTCTCTCTGACCTTTATCTGCAACCCCCCCCTATGCTGAAGTAGAAGTTACTCTCTGTGCTACAGCCTCAAAGTGTACATTTGTGTTATCAAATACTTTTTACTTAATTGTTGTACTTTAGCCTCTCATTTCCTAAATGTTTTTTTAAAAATATGCTTGTTAATAACATTCATCATCATCAGAAACGTCCTCGCTGGTTAGTAATCCCCTCTGGTTAATTATCAAGCAGTGGGAAGAACCGGCTGACGGTTCATGTTGAATTTCTCGGAGACGGACCGCAATTTCTGTGTTTGTTTTCCTTTTAAAAACTGCAGAACTCTGTCATGCTGTGAGCACAGAAAAACACTGAGAAGAAGAATGACATGGAGAAAAGAGCCCAAAGGCAAAAGGAGCAAAGTAAAGCGTCTGCACAAACACGGAGCGAGGTAAAGAGCATGACAGGGAGCGGAAAAGACTGGATTCACTGTGAAGGAATGAGGGCTAAGAGGGGAAAAAGAGGAGCGGTGGAGTGACGGAGGGCATTATGTTCAGCCCTCTGTGAGGACTGAACATATTTCTGTGAGGAGTCCGGCCGGCCACCGGGACTGACTGACTCATGCTTCTTCTTTTGTGTCTACTTTGTTCCTGTGACGTTTTCTGTGCTCCTTAGTACCAAAGTGACCACATTTAGCAGGTTTATAAACTCCAATTTAAGGGTTTGATGAAGCAACATTGGCTTTGCTAAAAACGTTTTTTTTTTATTTGCTTTTCATTGTAGCCTAATTTTAAGGGTTCAAGTTTCTCCTTTATGCTATTTAAATCACTGATGACGTAAAAACTGTTTCATAATCGAGCAAAACTGGTTTTGGAATATACTAATCCTGGAACTACTTTTTTCTTAAGAAAGCTCATTGCCACACAATTAACCCAACAAAACTCATTCATCTTCTGCCGTTCTATCCCTTTTGGGGTCACGGGGCTGCCAGAGCCTATTCCAGCCACTTGTGGGTGAAGGCTGGGGACACCCTAGAGTCTAGACAGTTCGCCAGTCTGTCGCAGGGCCACAATCACACACCCATTCACACCCACACTAGGGACAATTTGAATATGAAGCATGTTTTTGGACAGTGGGAGGAAGCCGGAGTCCCCGGAGAAAACCCACGGGGAGAACATGCTAACTCCACACAGAAAGGTCCCCCATGGATGTTCTGTTTCATGTCCCCCAGCCGGGTCTTGAACCGGGGGCCTTCTTGCTGTGAGGCAAGAGCCCTAACCACTGCACCATCAAAACTTTCCTTTTTTGGGTCATCTAAAAAAAGAAAATATTTAAAGACCCACTCCAATGAAAATAGTGTTTCTCATGATGAAGGACAAGTATTAAGAAAATTAGGCCTGAAATCACATTTCTGAGTATTTCTTTATTCAAATCATTGTGAATCAGGAGCAGACAAAAAGTAGCTGTTTGAAGAAGCTTGTAGTTGTGACATAGAAGCTACAGTCAGCCGGCCAAAAGCCCCCTGCTCTGCTCTATTCTGATGCATCCACCTGCAGGAGACTAAACGTCTTTGTTTTCCTCATCTGAACTGGCATCTGGCTCAAAACTGTACAGCTGGATTGCTCCAATATTGCTCAACATGTTTGCTGCACAGGAGATGTTAGTTTGGGGGTGTAAGCCAGCAGGAGTGCGTGTAAACAGCTCAGTTATGGGTGACGGGAAAGGGAGGCGGTGTTGCTCTCAACTCGGAGGTGTATTTCTAATGAACTCCTGCCGCTCTGCAGTAACTATGTCCGGTAAAAGGACATACATTTTTTGATTTGGCCTAAAAATGGCTCAAACATAAATAAAAGACGACTGGGAACGTTTTGAAAATAGCTCAGAAGATGATGGGAGTTTGGCCTGAGTGCAGCCACACAGAGCAGAATCATTAAAGATGTGTTTACTGCAAGCAGTTGTGACGTTTTTATTGAGGAGACTGAGGTGAACCCTGAAGGACGTCATGCCTTCATGAGTTTTTTTTTTTCTCAGAAGGGAACGGTGAAGTGATGTTTTCGTGTGAATGAGTAAAAAAACGAAGGACGGAAATGCTCAAGAATATTCAGAAGATGTCACAGCTGCTCCTCCCATGTGTCTTCACATGTTTCACCAGCATGCAGTCATCCTGCATTCTTGCATGCAGATGACACGCCCTCCAAAATAACCAAAACAACTCTGTTTTCTTGTTTTCTATGCAACAGTCGAGCGAGAAAAGCTGTAGACAAAGCCAGAGAGGGCATAAACTTCCCCTTATTCAAAAACTTTATTGACAAAACTAAACTTCTAAACAGTGTCTCACATTGTAGCCTCGGTGACTTCACTGTGTTTTCACTTTCTCCTCAGCTGCACTCCAAGTGCCCTTAAACAGAGGAGGGTCTTCAAATAAAATAAAAAACGCCCCCTTTTTTGGAAACCAACAGCTTCTTAAAGGAGCAGGGTACTTTAAAAAGTTTGCATGCTCAATGGCGAGGATTTGCATGCTTGCTGCTTTGTCAGATGATCAACAGAGTTTGCTGTCAGATCAAACAGTGAGGCTCGTTTCTCAACAGGAACCCGATCTTCTTTCAATCCCCACCCATCACTCTATCTGACTAAACGTCTTGGTTCCTCCTTCAGCTTCTGCCACCTCCCTCCCCTCTGTCCCTTAGCCCCACATCTCTATATTTGGAGGTACGCAGCTTGAAGACGTGTCTTGTTTTTCTCTGCTTGCTCACACAGAGCTCCCTGCACCCACGGAAAAGTTTGGATGGAAATCATTCATTGTTTGCCAACAGTTTATAGACTGCAGGTGGTTGCAGATAACTTTAAATCCCCTGAACATAAGTTACACATTTCCAGAGCACATGAGTCTAAATCCTTTTATTTATTTTCTGGAAATGTCTAACTTCAATGTTGCTCTGACAGCCCCAATGACAGAGTAACTGCTATCTTTACACAAATGTTTATAAAGTAAAGGAAAAGTGCTCAAAGTGAGCAGCCGTGTTTGCCTTTTGTCTTCTGCGTTACACACTGAGCAGGAAGCAGATGTCGATCAGGAGTCCCAGCAAGACGATTGCACACAGTGACGGAAATATGAGAAGACTTTGGGTTTGTCCTGCATGTCTGGACCAGCACCCCTCTGATAGGGAGTAAGCCCTCACGCTCCCAATGAAGATAACGCAACATGAGGGGAGGTGTGTTCAATTCAGACAGATACACCCAGACAAATATATTTCATATAAAGTTGTGCTGTTTCCACCCACTGTCTGAGTTAGGTGTAAGTGTCTGCACCTTCTTGCTCAGTGTACATAAGCCACGCCGCTCTGAAATAGTTATTGCATTGTCGACGTGCCGTCCCTTATTAGCTCGCAGACGCCAAAACGCTCGCACACGCAGCTTGTACTGGACTGATAAACTCTCTGACATGCACTTCATGCTCCATCTGGGCTCCAGCTGCTGTGTTCCTGCTATAGCTATAGGCAGCGCGTTCATATCATGCTACACACTCGTCAAGGTTGTGGCTGATGAAAGAGACTGCAAAGAAATGAGGAGTTTTTATCTTTGAGGGCGTTTTCTCTTTCTGTGCTTCTCAGTGTTGCACCTGGTGGAACTGCAGGGTTTGTTCAGATCTTTAAGATGTTTTAGCAAATAATCATTTGTTCTCCAAAATATTAATCATAAAATAACTAAGGTGTAATATATTACAATGAGATTATGTCTCGGCTAGTACTTATATTAATCTGCAGTAGTTTCTATTTTCCGTAAAGTTAAAAAAGTTATTTTACTTGTTTAAATTTTTACAATTGATTCTGTAGGGTTCTATTGTCTTGATGCTGTCCTTGACCACATTTATTTTCAATATTTTTTTTTCCCCCATTTCATTTTCCTTGAAGAACTTCGGACTTCCTCTGTCTACGAATGTTGCTTCATGAAATGTTGCTTCATGAAAGATTGTGGGTATTTGGCTGAAAAAGTACTTCAGTGTAGTAAAACTTGTGGAGAACCTCTGCTTTCACTGCAAAAACTAAACATTATAAAAGTAAAAAAAGACCTTTTGAATCACGAAAAAATTTTGTATTTATATTCCAGTAATCTTTTAACTCTGATTATGCTGTTTTTAGCCAATATAAAAAAGAAACTTGTCGTTGTTTGGACAGTTACTACAGGAAGAGATTAGAAATTCACCTCTAAGTTGTGGGCGGAATGGTTGGGTGGAGTAAGCCCAGCTCCATTTCCCATCATCCATCTGTTTACAACGCTTTCTTGCTCGCTTACAGACCCTCACAACCCCGACAGAACTGGTGCAACAAATAATATCGGACTTATCCAGCCACGTGACAGCTCGGATGAGGAGAATGAAGGTGAACGTGGATTTAGTCGTCTGCAAGTGTTTGCATCGGATTGAACCAAAGCAGGGAGCTTGTGGCCCACCGATTGTACCACCTACATCACTGCTACAGGCTTTTTCAATCGGCAGTTTTTCGTCTGCTCCTGATTCACAACAACTTACCAATTTGTTACCCTAATTTTCTTTAGATAGATTATTAGAAAAATGCTACAAGAACATGTTAACAACACAATTTTTATCAGAGTGGGTCTTCAAGAAAGATGGCAAAATAAATATAAATAGAAAAAATATACTCAAATAAGAATTCTTTGTATTTACTGATGGTTAGTGCTTATCTACTAATGTGGTAAGAATTTTAGCCGGATTTCTGAGGGCCTGTCTTTGCAGCGTTTGCACTTGTGGACAGACGACAAAGACAAACTTTTGAAGAAAGTCCTCTTTTGCCTTGCACTTTTGCAGAACAGGCCGAGCTCGAGAAGAGGCGAGCTTTAGGCTTTCGCTTCATCCTCCAACCAATCCGGACTTCAGGCTCTATATTTGCCCTCCACCCCCTCCCTCCACTTCCTTCTCTAGCCAATCAGCCGGCAGCAGAACCCCCCACTTCTGTATGCTTTCACTGCTGAGCGAGCAAAGCATGCCTGAGTATCAGCTGAGAGGAAAGCAACAGAAAACAAATCAAGGAAGAGGCGCAGCTCAGACAGAAGTTGAAAGAGAAAACAGATGATGAAAAGGTGAAGGAGAGGAGATCATGGAGAAGGCTTGACAGCGTGAGAAGAAGCTTTTTAGGACACTTTGGAGGATTCGTGTGAGGGGAGAGGAAAGGGAGACCTGCTTGAAGAGAAAGAAGAGGGGAGGGTTCAGGGTGAGACAAACGGGGGGCTGGGAGTTGTTGATGGGTTTTTGACTTGTGCATGTGCATGGATGTGGGTGGAGGGAGGTAGGCAGGAAGAAAACATACTCAGAGAGAGCACTAGTTGTTGGACATCCTGGCAGAACAAACGGAGAGGCACGACAACTTTGACTCTTCCTTTTCTCGCCGCGACCTGTTAAGAAGGAAGGAAACTGCAGAAACAAAAACACGACGGCATCACCCATCCAGCCGCCACAAGAAACCGGGGAGAGGGTGACGGTGAGACGGTTTGACAGGCCGCATCTTTTCCGACGGGGTGAGTGTGACAAGTTCTCCTGCGCCCAACTCAAGTGTTTGAACGCTGCTCCTGCTGATCGCTGTCAGGCTGTCAGCTGAGCTCAGATGACTCGATGTCTCCTAAAATGGCCACATGAAAGGGAGACAGTCAGGCAGACAGGCAAACACACAGATGGAGAGAGACAGAGGGGGGGGGGGCACCCTGTGTCAAACAGCATTCTCAGCAACTATGTCCCAGCTTAGTTTAGACTGCCATGACTCCCCTCCCTGAGACCCGTGTTTGGTGCTGCAGAGACTTTTCTTCTCTCCTGTCACTGCGCATTTCTCTACAAACTTCCTGTCCCACATCTGCTCTGTCCTGCTGTGGAGCATCAGTGGTGGAAACAAATCAGCAGCAGGTTGCAGAAGAGCGCAGCAACTTTTCAGAGTCTGAAAACATTGTCGGTACATCAACCTTTTGGGCTTTTGTGGGGGAGAGATCTCCTGAAACTTGATGGGAACATCCAGGCAAACTGATGCTGTCATGTCCTTCTCATAGACCCACTCTGATGAAAATAGTGTTTTGGCTGCTTTTAACATGTTCTCGTAGCATTTCTATCATGATCAAAGACACATGTTAAGAAAATTAAGATAAAAATAGCATTTCTGGGTAATTCTTCATTCACATAGTTGTGAATCAAGAGCAGACACAAAATACCCTTTGAAAAAGCTAGTAGCAGTGACTTAGCTGCTACAGTGGGCAGTCTACAGCTACCTGCTCCACTCTATTCTGATGCATCCACTTGTAGACAAATGGATCCATGAGCAGCTTTGTTTTCCTCATCTGAGCTGGAATCTGGATCCAAACTGTACTTCTGAATAGCTCTAATATTGCTCACCATTTGTGTTGCAACACTAATGTGAAGTTGGGGGTATGAGGGGCTGTAAGGTAGCGGGAGAGAGCGTAAACATGGGGCTGATGGGAAATGAGGACAGGCTAACTCTGAGCCAACATACAACTTTAAGGTTGAATTTCTTGATGGACTTCTTCCGCTCTACAGAAACCATGTCCCAGAAAACAAAACAATGTTTAAAAATGTGTTTACTGAAAATGGCATAATCATAATAAAGACTACTGGGAACAACATAGATCAAAATATAATTGCAGTGGGATTTGAGGGACATCAATGAAGGGGGGGGAGCAGCTGAGCTCCCAGAAACCAGAGCTTTCACAAAAGACTCATTGAAGGTGACAGCTTCAGCCACAGCGTGGAAATAAATCGTTCCAGACTCATAACGTATACATTTTTTCCTAAGCAGGTGGAGGATTTCTTTATTATTAAAACAAAATTTCCACATTTAATAATGATTGGTCTCTTTACAGCTCATTTCCAACCATAAAGCACTGATTCAAACCCTTGCATGTCATGAAATGAGTTCTCCAGAGGGAAAATTGCAGCATCCTCGTGTGTAAAACTAAAGTGGATAAAATGCGTCATAAAAAAAAAAACCATCTCTGAATTTGTGGTCATTCCAGGTTAAATCCAGACATCTGTAAACACAGCAGCTGTGCTCCTCCCAGATACAGTTTCTTTAAGGTGGACTGGAAAAAAAAGTGTTTTGCAATCGTTATTTTTTATTGCTAAAACAGAAGGGAGTGTCCTTTCTTACGCTCCACATGTGTTTTCGTGCACACATGCACGTGGTGATGACTTAACGCAGAAAGATTTTTTTTAAACTAAATCTATCACCTCTTGAGCTGCTTTCCAGCACATCTTTTCTGCTTCTTTTAGCTGCCGCTCAGGTTACTAACAAGCTCCTTCATCTCAGAGGCTGTTAAAAAGGAACTAAAGGGATTCGCCTTGCCTGCTCCTTCTTCCCCGACACCTCCATCCTCGTGAAGACGAACTGAAAGCCCTCGGGCCTCAGGAGGTGCTCGATCATCTGACCCAAGATCGCCGGCCTTTGACCCCGTGACCAGGCTCGGCCTTGGCTGTCTACAATAGTGCTTATGTGCAGACGCTCATCCATTCTGGTGAAAAACACGTTTCAACAAAAAAATCTCCAGCTGAATGTCTTCCCTCAAAGGCTGCGGTCTAAATTTGAACAATATTAAGTAGTTTTACATGAATTGCAAACTTTATATCATTTATTATCCATATTTACTTAATAATTTTCTCTTTTTTTCTGACTGTATTTGAATCCATTTGTCTCGGTCTGCATTTTTTTTATTATATAGAAGTTCTCAAATAAAATATTTTGTTTTGCTCTTGCATGCCAGATCTTCATCTTGGATTTATCTTTTTACAGATGCTGAGTCTTTTGCATGGTTTATTGTTTCCTTTAGCTATGCACATTGTCTGGTTACCTCATTTACACATGCAAATGATCAAAACCATGTAAAACAGGATCTTCAGGGATTATTGGTTTCACTCAACCAAAACTACTTTGGAGACGTCTGGAAAGTGTTGCTCTTATCGATGCAAAGTGCTTCCAGTTGTTATTCAAGTTTGGCTTACATAGGCTGCCGTAGCCTCAGGGCTACATAAACTTGAGGGAGCTCAAGCCTCACCTTCATCAGAGTTCTGTATTTTTAATTTCTCCTCCGTTTACTTTTCCTTTTCATGTCAAAAATAGTCATATCTCACTTTGTTTACCTGCTTTTAAAGTTCTAACTGCAAACAAAAGAGACAATCCTGATAACAAAATGTGACATTTTTATGCAGACGTTTACAGTTTTATCACTTTGCTTGTGACTTTCACAATCAAAGGATGTGCAGGTCGTGCAGATTTGACCCATATTACATTCTAAAAGTTCAGACGTACTGAGAATAGGGCGTTCTGATGGAGGGAAGGGAAAATGCTTTAAAAGACGGATTCATTTGTGGAGTTCTCAGCTCTGATTTGGGGCGAAGCCAGAGCATTTCCTCTGCTGGTAACTGGATCGAGCTTCTCAAAAGGCTGAGCAGCCTCCTTTGGTTCAAAATAAGGTCACGGGGCAGATGGGACCTCAAACAGAACATCGGGGTGTTCGAAGTGGCACAGGCTTCAACTATAAATACTCCGGCTGACTTTTCTTCCTCCCTTCTTCTCAGCGTTGATAGAATTTGCATTTGTCGTCCGCGTTTCCTCTTTTCTGTTGTTTTATTAGACAGTAACGAGCCTTGCCTGCTTTGTTTTCTCTCCGTTTACTCTTTTGAGCACATTGAGATTTTCCTGACCCCGGCAGCACAACCCTGTAGAGCTTTGGAAAATTGCATTTCTTGTGTTTTCTGTGAACATTTCTTTATTTCCTGAGGTGCTTTGTTTTGAAGCTGGTAGAAGCACCTGTGTTTGTGTGAAATCTGCACAGTTTGGGTTTTCCCAAAGGGGGTGTTATGTGACTGGAGACCATATGCTTCCTGACTAATTACAGGTGACCCTGGCTTCGGTACTGATTCTCAGTCTGCGGCAGTGATAAAAACACAAAACAGGAAGACATTTGATCTTTAGTGACTCGATGAATATGTAAGATAAAGAGACTTGAAGTGAGGAAGCCCCGTCTTCTTCATTCTTTTGCCAAACTCCAGTTCCAGTTCATGTAGGAGTGCTGAGAGTCTTTAGATTTAATTTTAGAGGAAAGGTTAGTGTTTTTTTCCCCTATTTTGATGCTCATTCTTCTTTTGTTGATCTGCAGGATGATCTCATCACTCCAGTGCAGATTTTAGTGAATAAAACCAGACTATTTTAAGACAATTTATCTAAAAAAAAAAAAACTGGACCTAATGAGGATTTTAGTCCGATTAACTGTCTGTAGTCAACAAATCAAGTCCTCTCATCTTCCATTTTGACCTTTTAGACCCTCACACATTAGTTTTTGTGTATATAATTGCTATTATGAGCATTTTTGTAGACTCTGCTCCTCTTTTTTCCCAGCACCCCATCAACCCTCCCTAACACTTTTTGCATCTCTGCTTCCTTTCACCCCCTCCTTCTTTGCGGACAAGTACAAAGGCGTCGTTATCCTTGGCCTGCTGGTTGCCACGGTGACAGCTCAATGTAACCCCCCCCTCAAAACATTCCAAAATTCAAGTAGGTAGTAAGAACAGCCTACTTCTTTAGACTTTAGCATTATGGGGTGTCAAGTCGGCTCCATGGGGGATCATTCATGCGTGATGACCGGAGGAATCTGGAAATTTGCAGCCAGTTTCTAAGAGCATTTAAATGATCGCAGTGATGTCTCAGTATTGAAACCTCTTGATTTGTTGTTCTGCTTCTGCAGGGGCGCCGGTTGGAATGACCCAGCCATGATGCCACAGCCATGCCCCACCTGTCGCCCAGGTGTTCCCGGACGGAGAGCCTGGCCATCCGCCAGTCTTAGAGGGAGTGCCAACAGAATCGTCAGTCATCTGGACTCAGAGATATTAGCCCCCCAGAGCCTCTCGCAGTACTGACGCTGCGCCCCTGCTGGTCAGTTGTAGGAGTTTTGACAAAAATAATAGAGCAATCCTCAGATTAGGATTAAAATGTTTAAATTTTATTTAAACATTATACAAAGTAAATTTAAAACTTGAATAAAAAAATCTGTAAACCTAAAAGTACTAAATAATGAAAAAAAGTTGCTGTTTTGTATTTTCACATTTTTTCATTTCAATTTTTCTCACTTTTCGCTTTTAATCCTCAATCGACAGTTCCAATTCAGAATTCTTTCTACTGGTGCTGAGCCTAATTTTACGTGGGGGTGGGGCTTTAAATCCCATTGCCTACTGGGACAGCGGTTATAGTGATGTCATTTCCGCTCCTCTGTGTCATCCCTCCTCTGAGGGAGAGCATTGTTGCTCCTGTACTCCACCTCAGAGGAGGGATGACGCAGGCTTCTGCAAAAGTCTGCAAGAACTAGTGTCCATCAATAAATATTGCTATTTTAAAAGAATAATAGTGAGCATGTGTCCGAATTGGGGTGAAATCCAAAGGACTGGATAGTCCTGCACTATGTAGCTTTTTAGGGGTTAAGGAGAAGTTGGGGAATTCTGACATGGCCTCAGTTTATGTTCATATTTTGGTTGGTTACCGTAGTTTCATACTGTATTCTGCATTCTGCAAGACAAGAAGGGAGGATGTCCTGATGTCCTTATTCTGTTTCCTTCAGCAGGTGTGTGATCCAGCTTCTAAACTCGCATGCATTGATGACAAACTTCTCCTCATCTTCATCAACCTCCTGTCAGTTGTGAGGATCTTCAAAGCAGAGTTTCCCCCCCATAGAGAGGACTGCAAAAGTGACACCATGCGGCACATCCACGTGGAGCTGGCCCACAAAAAGGCCCCACTAGAGCTTCCAGCCCAGGAGGGGGACCTGCCACCGACCGCAGCCCCAACAGACGGCCCTGACCCCGGGGTCCGAGCTGGGGCACTCAGGCATTTTGGGCAGGAGGAGTTGCGCTTACAAAAGGTCTACCAGCTCTCCATTTTCTCGCAGATGGGGGGGTTTTCTACCTCTGCGGGATCGTACAGCGATTCCCAACAGAGGCAGCAGAGAAAAAGGGGCGTGGAAGAGCCACAGTTGACTCACAAACACCTCCACCTGGACGACTCCCTAGACGGGCCGGTGCTGCAGGGAGGGGTGTTGTGTGGCTCAGCTCCTGCTCTCGGCATCGGGATGGGGTTAGCAACTAAGCCAGGGGAGCCCGGGTCCCCGTATTCTTACATGCAGTTGGAGTCTGAGGGGGGGCTGTCTCCCAGATCTCCACCCCTCTCCCCGAGCCACACCCCTTCCCGGCGCTCGTCTCACTGCAATCGCGACGGTCCAGTTACCGATGCGTTTGCCCCACTCTCTCCTAAATCGCCCCCTATGTGTGACCCCCATGGCCATATCTGTGATCAGGGCCATTCCTTCACAAGCTCAGTCAGAGTTGAGACTACCAACGGGAGCCGCACACCCACCCACCCAATAGGAAGTCCCGCACACGATGGCTACACTACTGGCTCGTCTGGAGGCCAGCCGACCCCCCACCTATACGAAATGCCCATATACGAGTCTCCAAACCCTGCCAGCCCCACCAGTCCTCCGGGTCCGTTCTCCCCCCCACACCACACAGAGCTGCAGGAACCAGGGTTGGCCACCGAATGGGATGCTGGACTTGAATCTTCCCCACCTGAGCGAAGTGCCACCCACACGGCCACCTCCAACGGTCTGGCCTCCTGGGAGAAGACGCCCTGCAGTAACGGGCACCGTCTTTTCTCTGGAGGCCACGTCGCGGCAAAGAAGAGACTGCTCTCGCCGAGCGAGACAAACGACTCGTGCTCGGAGGACGAGGGCCCCTCCACGTCAAAGAGGAGCAGGCTGTCGCTGCTAACGTCAGGACCGGGCCCGGCGTCGTGCCGCAGCACTGATGCTAAAGCCGCTCCGTACTGGAACCACCTGCTGCCGACGGTGCGGGATATGCCTAAGGTCAGAAATCTAACATCTTTTTCTTCTCATTATGCTTTCAGACAGGAGATGTAAAATAACTCAAGTTGATCTACTTCATGGAAAAATATGTTAATATTGGATTCTCCTAGAGTTAAGACAAAAAGTAGAATTTATCACCAAACTAGAAACGGCAGCATCTTCTACAGGTTTCTACTGTTCTATTCCATCCCAAAAAAGGGAGCTTGAAAACCAGAAAATGAAGTGTTTTCCTAATGAAAGTTGCTTGTCAGTAGATTCAGGTTTGTAAAAAAAGAACCCTGGGATTTCTGAAGTCAGGTCTGAGGCCATCTGTGTGACAGCTGAAGCTCAGCTGAATTTGGCTCATGTGACAGAAAAACGATCCTCAATTAAAGCGTTTTAGTGGCTCACCCAAATTCCGGTCCTGACAGGCTGGGATGAGACCTCAACTGGAGGTTCCTTTACTATTAATGCAAAAAGTTAAAAAAGTTTCAAGTGAAAAATTCTCCAAACACAAATGACAATTTGAAATTTGGTTTCTCTGAGGCCTGTGATGCAAAATGATCAAGAAAATATACAGAAAAGTTTAACAAAAAAACATTTTTTTTGTCTTGGATTTTCTTAAATAGCGTAAATAATAACACTAGATGAGCATGTCATTTGAATCTCACTCTCTTTATTTCAATAATAAGTCAAATGGAAAGAAAATAAACATTCCTGCCTTTCGTGTTTGCATCAGATTTATTTAATTAGGACCATTTTTCTGCTAGTCAGGGTTTGAATGTTAAATAATTTGGTGTGAGGTTATTATTTCAACTGTTTAAACCCCAAAGAGCTCTAAAACAAATGTTTTGTGCTTTTGAAATTAACGTAAAAGTTAATTGGGTATCATTATTTAACAGTGGCTAAAAGCTAATAAATTAATAAAAATCACAATAAAAATTTTAAAATAAATAAAAAAACATAAAAAAGAAAACTTTTGTCAAAATCTACCCCATTTATTTCATGGTTTAGGATATTTTAGAGTGAAACTCTAAAAAATAAAACTCTAGTGCCAAAGTCGACTTCATTGACAGTCGGAGCAGAGTTCACTGAGAAGTATAAAGCTTTTTGACAAAGAAAACTTTGTAGAGTAGACCTACAGCAGTGAGAACGCTGTCATGATGGTCAAACATCTGGTGGCCTTCGATTTGCAGCCAAGGCCGAGGCGTAAATCAGCTCGTAGGACATCAAGAGAATGGACGGCTCACTTTCACACCGTGCTGGAACAGGCACAGCAGCTCCAGAACAAAACTCATTGAGTGGGGGGGTCCATTGTTCCTGACAGGGATGTGCTGTGAGGCATAGAAACGTTGGGATGTATACAAACAAACGTATGAACAGACAATATGCTTAAACTGGTTCTGGAAGTGAATTGGTAGTTTCTGAGCGTTGGAGGACCAGAAAAGCTTTTAGTGCGACTTTCAGGCAGAGGAGGGGGGGGTCGCTGGCATTACAGGTCAGTGCATGCGAGAGGGATGGAAGATAAGCAGATGAAAAAACTGAAAGGCAGAGAAATGAGCCAGGAGGAAGAAGCAAGAAGGAACTGTCGTGGATGATAATTGAGTAAAGGTTAGGAGTCAAAATGCCGCTTGTTGATTTAAGACTCTGTGAAGATGAGCTGACAAGCTGACGAAGATCTCAAAGCTCTGCTGAGAGCTGCCGTGGTACAGATATGTCAGCCGTGAGCAAAAGCTTTGGGGGTTTTTTGAGTTCGACAAGTGATCGCTGGGTAACCTTTACGATGAATGGAGGCCCGGAAATGGGAAATGTTTTTGTGGGCCAAACTACATCTAGTGGCCAGTGTTCTGTAAGTAAAATTCTTCTAAGTTACACTACAAAAGTGTACTTTTCTGCCACAGAAATATAAAGTTATGTTTTTGTTCAAATGTCCACCAGATCTTAAGCTGCTTATAGAATGTGTTATCATAAGGTTATCGGGTGAAAACGAATGATTATTTTGTCTGTCGTGGTTTTGCTTCAGGCCGCCACAGACTGCAGCAGACCCAGGAGACGCCTCAAGAATGGGCTTCGGCTGAAGAGGTGAGTTATCGGGCACACGACCCCACGTCCAACAAAATCAGAAAGTATTTTCTGACCATTTATGCTAAAGCTCAAATGAAATTTACACAAAACCATCATTTCAGCGTAGAGCTTCTCTTTTCTTCTCTGGTGAAAAAAGGACTCTGAGCATTTGACTGTAATCGGAACCAATCGTTATATTGTCCATCAAACTGATATTTTTTGTAGAGAAATGTAATTAAAATTATTACTTTTAATTAAAAGATCAATAAATCCTCATTTAAACATACAAAATGAATGAACACATAAATTCTTTCTCAAAATTTGAGAAGATAAACATTGAACAAGTGATATTAGTTTGTCTACCAGTACTCTATAAACTCTAAAAACTGGATAAGAAGAGGTCAATTCAGCAATTAAACCTTTTCCAAATGTGATTTTTAGGAAAAAAAAATCAGAAATCTTTATTATTTGATTACTTTGGCTTGTCCTCTGCAATATTTACTTTTC
The DNA here is from genome assembly GCA_037389245.1 of Oryzias sinensis. Lineage (NCBI taxonomy): Eukaryota > Metazoa > Chordata > Actinopteri > Beloniformes > Adrianichthyidae > Oryzias > Oryzias sinensis. The sequence goes on from CM074495.1 coordinate 3,569,806, forward strand.
ACAGAAGACAGAAGTCAAAGTCTTGTGATTGGAAATTGGTCCTGGAACTCCTATAGTGTTCCTATAGTGACGCATCATGACAAATACCCCCCCCCCCCCCCCCCAAAGAAAGATGTAAAATCGTTTAACTGAGCAAACCTGGCAGAAAAAAATGACAATTCATGAAAAATATTATTCAATCAGCTACTCTAAGCTGTTGATTTGATGTAAGAATCTTGCGTTTGGGATATTTGTCTTTTATGATGAGACAGGACTAGGAGGGTTTGAACACATGGAAGCTCCTCTGGTTTGGTGAGGACGGAGGAAAGCCTTTTCCCTTTAGATTTCTGAAAACAAACTTTCTCTTTAGTACGGTAAATTATTAAGTTAAGTTAAGTTATACTTAAGTTTTGAAGGATTTAAAACTATATAGTAATCAGAGGTCAATATCCTTTTAAAGACCGCTAGAAAAAACATTTTTTCAATTAGATAAGTACAAATTTTAACAATTGTTTTTTTTTTTTTTTTTATTAAATTGTTGAGTTCCTGTTTCTATTTAACACATTGCAGAAAACTGTCAATGCACTCAAGAGATAAAAAAATGTTTACTTAAGGTTCTTAGAAAAATAATGTTTTTTGTTTAATTTTTTAAATAACTAACATTTGTTACCTTCAAATTTTTTTAAACAGAGAAGATGAAATAATAAACTTTTGAGGATTTAGAGCCTCCCAGTAAAAAAAACTGAATTTATCAAACAGCACAGAAAACTGAGATGGAATCCTTTTTCTACAGAGTGAAATGTTTTTTGTGTTCGAGGAGGTTTTTTAGGTTTATTGGTTATGAAGGACTCTGTGTTTTGTGGACCACTAACCATCCCTCTGTGTTTCATGTCCAGCCGGCAGCTACGCAGCGGAAGGCAGACCGACACCGGTCGCTCCCGACGCTCCAGTTGGCCCTCGTCTTCCATCAGCAGGTCACTTCTAGGAAACTTTGAGGTAATTTTGTTTAGTGCATATCCAAATCCTAAAGAAATGTAAGCACAAAGAGAAAATTTGAGGAGGCGGCAGGTGGCCCTAACTTTTTCCGGTTAGATCATGAGAGGAAATGGTTTAGATTGGTCCCAAAAGTTTCATTGTCATTTTTTTCCTGTGAACCTGTAATGTTCTATCTATAGTTTGTGTTGTTGTGGGAATTTGTTTGTAAAGTAAAATACGCTAAGTTTCATTACAACAATGGAAAGTTTTAATTGAAATGAGAATGATAATTTTGGCAAAGCAAAGAGCTCTGAAAAAAAATTCTCCATCTTTTGATCTTCCAATGAGAAGCGGTCCACCTTTTCTCTGCAGGGCAGGAAGAAGATCTCATTCAGATCAGTGTGATGAAGCTGCTGTGTCTCTTAAAATAAAAAAAAACAGCGTTCATATTCAGGGACGTCATGCAGACTGCACAGAAAAGGCCCCAGAGAAGAAAAATGGCACCAAGATAAATGTATGGCATAAAAAAAACATACATTTTACAGCAGAGCTTTAAAAAATTGTAATTGTAAAAAAATGTTTGATCTTCTTGCTTTGTAACTGTTATGTTACAAAAAGTTTTCAGTTTTTTTCGCCAATGCAGTGGATGTTTGATCAGATTGTTCTGGTTCTTGCTCTCGCTAACACTTTTATTGGGGTTAATTTAAAAAAAAACAAGGTCACCAGGGTGTTGAAATCCACCGTTGTGTTTTCTTCTAATGACTGCTTGTGGACATGGGGGCTGGGGGTGAAGGGGTTGGCAAAACTCTGCAGCAACAAAACCCAGAGGGTGGACTTCTGTGAAAGGTGTCCTTCATAATCTGATAGGGTTCCATACCGCAGCCAAATGGTGGAAGGGTTTGACCTTGGGAGCGTCGGAAAACCGTTTGATCTGGCCGCTCTGTTTAAGTGAAAAAAAGATGGAGCGTGAGATTGAGCAACGTGTTCATGTGGTTCCTGCAGTAATGAGGAGAGAGCTGAGTTTACTGGTCAGAGCCCCTTCCTGACTCACCGCAGTCAGCTGTTAAATACTTACGATGACGAGGTCAGCAGGCAGAAATGAGTTTTCTGGTCCTTGAAAATGATGTGCAAAGGTTTATTTTAGCTCTGAAACCAAAGAGTTTCTCTGAAAGTGTAAGGATTTTTCTAATGAGCCTAACTGTTGAAAAGATGCTCACTTTTCTTTCTGAACGGCAGGAGTCCATGTTGAAGGGACGCTTTTCTCCTGCTGGGCAGATTGAAGGTTTCACGGCGGAGATCGGTGCCAGTGGCTCGTACTGCCCGCAGCACGTCACCCTGCCCGTACAGGTTACCTACTACGACATCTCGGAGCACAGCGCCCCCTCGCCCTTCCTGGTCAGTCTGTGTTTTTGGGTCTACACTTGTGTATGAATTCCCCTCACTACTTGCTAACCCTTGAAAAACTATCCATGCTCTCATTACTATTTTGTTTTCTTTTTGTTAAATGCCAAATATGACGTCATCCATTTGCAGATGATTCAAATCTGATCTTGGACTATGATTATGCAGTTTTTAGACAAAATAAAATAAAAACCTGTATTGTTTTCAAGGACATAGTTTCTGCAGAGCGACAGGGGTTTATTCCCATTAGCCATTACTTAGCTGTCTGCTCTCCCACTGACTCACAGCCCCTCACACCCCAACCAAACAGTATTAGTGCAAAAGAAAAAATGACGAGCAATTTTAGAGCTATCCAGATGTACAGTTTTGAGCCAGATTCCAGCTCAGAAGACGAAAAAAAGGAAGACATACATGATCTAGTCGTCTGGAAGTGGACACATCAGAATGGAGCAGAGTAGGGAGCTTGTGCCCCGCCCAACATATTTTCTACATCACATACACAATATTTTTACATCTTTTTTTTGTTTTTGCTGCTGATTCACTACAATTATGCATCAATAAAGCTTAATTTTCTTTATATATGTCATCTATCATCAAAAGAATTCCACAAGAACATGTAAAAAAATACAATTTTCATCTGAGTGGGGTTTAAAATGAACTCAAAACAGCTTTTTTTCTGCATTTGCATCTTGGAATTACCTGTACAACAGGCTTGTCTTTTGTTAAGATAATGTATTATCTCCAAATAAGCTCCCAGAAACACTTTTGAGTTTGAATGATTTTGACCATTTTATTTCCTTTTGCCTAATTGACAAGTCAGTTAACCAGGCTGTCAAAGGAAGAACGGAAACAACTTTTCTGTTACAGAAAGGTGAAAGTTCATAGTAGCTCAAACACCCGATATCAGGATATTTCTAATTTCTTTTTTCTTTTTCCTGAGAATGTTTTCTAAGAGTCGTCACATCTGTTTCCTCTCAGGGGGTGATATCCCTCGAGCCTCTTGGAAAGAAAGGATACAGCATACCCAAAGCAGGGACCATTCAAGTGGTGAGTTAGTCCTAATTCTCTTCTCTTGACTTAAAAAAAAAAAACATTTTTTCCCCCTTTTTTGTGTGGATTCATTTGTATTTTCTAAGTGACATACCAAGTGTAAGTTCTGTTTAACAACAGCAAAAAGTTATTTGATCTTTTTTTAGATAAGTCTTGCAAATTTTCTCCAGCTGCTGTGATTTATATTTCTAACAGCTGTTGGAAAAACCAGATTAAATAGTATTTAAGGGGTAATTCTGACACCTATTTGTGAAGAAAAGACTGGCTCATACAAATGTTTATCCACCTAGACTCTACACTTAGCTGCCAAGAGAATAAATATTTGATGAAAAACAGTTCCTCGGATCCTTTGACATTATCTTAAGTGTTTATTCTTGAAGAAACTTGGCCAGTTCATCTTGTTAGGAAAGGCAATCTGTTAAGGATAATGCTGAAAAAAAGTTACTCAAGGGCTGGATCAGTTTTAGTGGCTGAAGAAGAAGCCAAGATCAAAGTTAAAAATGGAATGAAAGGTTTCCCACCCACGACTATTTTAGGATCTCTGCGATTGATGAAGCTGCGATGATTTATGACTCAGAAGGTCTTTTCTTCCAGCTGCTGTTAAATATTTGGAGGTACAGATGACTGCAGTCTATTTTGCTGCAGATGTGATGACCACGATAAAGTTGAGTCATACCGGCTTCTCTTTTTGAAAGGTATTGAAGTTGTGTTCTCTGGTCCATCTCCACAGACCTTATTTAATCCAAACAAAACTGTGGTGAAGATGTTCCTGGTGACTTACAACTTTAGCGATATGCCCGTCAATCACATTACCTTCCTGCGCCATCGCATCTTCCTGGTGCCAGTGGAGGAGGGCGCCGAGACGACTCCATCGGGCGGAGTTCAAGACAGGAAGAAGATTCTCTGCTACCTGATACATCTTAGGTATAGTTTATTTACATATTTAGCTCTTTAGGATTTTATTTTGGCGGGATTTTTATTGTCTTTTTTTTTTTTCTACATTTTCTCCTGCAGATTCCAGAGCTCCAAATCTGGGAAGATCTATTTGCACAATGATATCCGGCTGCTATTCTCCCGTAAATCCATCGAAGTGGACACAGGGATCCCGTATGAGCTGAAATCTTTCACCGAGGTGCCAAAAAACCCTGAATATTCTCCCCGCGAGTGACTCCTCTTTCCCCTGGCTTGACCTTTGAAAGGTCTCCAATGCCAACGCCGCCCTTCTTGTCATTTCTAAAGAGGAGGGCAGGAAGTGGACTGCAACTGTGGTGGACACAAACCTTGATGAGACTTGAGGAAGCGTGCCACAAGCACACAGACACATACAGAACCGGTCTTTGGGAAAGTCCCCCTTTTTAATGCGTTTAGTCTGTGCCGCAACCTGGAGGTTCCTTTGTCATCTGCTCGCTGGGGCTGACTAGCCTCATCAAAAAGAAGGACTTTTTCCAACACCATCATCTGTACACGGAAGGAAATGCACAAACGCCGACACCCACGTCCACACAGACTGACAAAACTCACGCACATCGCACGCAGCAAGTGGCGGAGCAGGAACACTTGTGGTGGTTACTCTTTTAGCGCAGTGTTAACTTGCATGCCTTGTGACTTAAACACCGGATTTTTTCCTCTAGTGCCGTAAAAGCACATTGTCCTTCATTCTGCCTGCAGCCTCAGCGGACCAAAAATATCAAATAACATAAAAAAGATGTCTGAGGAGCGACCCCAGAGCTTCGTTCAGGAGAGAAAATCGGAGGCTCAAACGCCGGCGAGAGCTGGGGGTTTGAACAAAATCAGCTGCTGTTGTAATTGAAGACCATGCAGACACAATCTGACCAAACTCAGGACATCTGGAGTGGAAACAAACTCTCCTTTTACTGTTTCTGCCATCACAGAACAGATCACTGTGTAAAAAAAGGAAAAACAATCCATTTCAGTAAATATAGCCAGACTGAGGGACACTGTGCTCTTTTCTTTTCTTTTTAGACTCTGTTCAGGAACGCTGACACTGAAGCAGATATTTAGGTGGGGGGAAAAGACAAACTGTAGTATTTTTAATTTATGATTTTTGCAAATGTCTTAATGAGCAATATGCTGCACAAAGTAGAGTGTTTCTTCTGCTTGGACAAGCTTTCTTTGGAGAGGCAGAACAAAAGAAAGCAACAATTGTGGGGGGTGGGGGGGTGTAATGTGTGTCTTGGGGGAAATTCTATGTATATTTAAAAAAATAAACTCTGCAACTGGAAATTCTGGCTTCAACTCGATCGATTTCAAGCTTTCTTGTGTCTAGTTCTAATATTTTCCCCAAAAAACTTTATTTAAACCTCGCAAAACAAAATACAGAAACTAATGGATGCATGTTGTGCACCCTGACCTTTTCAAAATAAAAGATGAGACTGACAGTTGCAGGAACATTGGCTCTCGTCTTGAATGGTCCATTTATAGAGTCAACGTTCACCGTTCTATCCAACAGCCACACCTCAACTTGAGCACATTTGGACCTTAACTATAAGATAAAATAATGACGATCATAAAAAAATTAACGCAGGTGGTGGTTTTAATTTTAAAATCAACCCAGGTTTGGAGCCAGAGTGTAAAAATCTGAGTTTCTTAGACATGTTCAGTGTTGGAATTACCTTTGTTTTCAAGTTGGCCTCAAACAGGAAGTCACAACACTTTAGGTTAATACATGTGGAGGGATTTCTGTCTTGGCTTTTATTATCATCTTTGTCACTCATGTCACCTAAATTGGAGTGGATTTATTCAAAGGTTAGTACATTCCTCATCATTTATCCCTTTTTTTTTAGTACTACTCAGTAACTGAATAATATAATGTTTAAAAAACTCGAAGAAAATTCCAAATCCAGTTTCTGATTACATTATTTATTATATTTGAGGATGTTTTGGAATCAAACATTGTTCATAATGAACAGAATTGTTCATTCCAGATTTTCTTTTGTTCTTATGGCGACAGAGCTGATGATGACCATTTGAAATGATGCAGTAAAAATAATGAAAGCCGCTCGGTCTTCATCTTTAATAATTTATTAATCAGCAGGAAACCTGCAGCTGCAGTGAATATTCAATGTCTTTTCACATGCGTAACATTTTGGCTTCTGCAGGTTTCTACAGTTATCCAGAAAAGGACACCTGTTATTTTAAATGTATGACTGCAGTTTTACCTTTAATTTGTCAAATTTAAAACACAAACAATCAGTGAAAGGATGTATTTATTGTATATAAGTGTGAGACATCTTTATCAAATCATGGTGGGATTTACTGTAATGAGCCCCAAAGGGAGAAACTAAAACATTTCCATTCATGAGGTTAAAATAAATGACGGAAATTTAACTTTGTAAATCTTTTTCAGATGACTTATTTTATTGAAACTTTTCAAGAGAAGGGACTGAATTCACCACTGTTACCACGTTTTTTTTCTGACTCCTGCAGGCAGGACCAAGTATTACAATGAATAGTAAAACTTCTGAAAGGACAGCTGAGTTTCCCAGAGTTCCTTTAGGTTGTGATCAGTTTACAATCATTTTTACTATTAAACTAATGTCAGTTATGCTTTTTTTTACAATCATAAACCTGACACCGTTTAATAAAATTGCAACATTTTTTTAAGCTTTATTAATTTTTTTACACTTAATCATATTTATTTTGTAAATACAATTTTGTTTTCCCATCAATGAAGCATTCTAAATGATAATATCTTTGGATTGTAAACAGCCTGAGACTTAAAAAAGTACTTAAGATACAAAACGGTAAAACAAAAACTATGCATCAGTTCAAAAGAAACACAAAGAGAACAGCTTAAAAAAAGAAAAGAAAAAGTTTGATCACATCATTTTCAGGTAGATGCTGAGTTTTCTTTGGTGTCACTGCTGGAGATGATGAGATCCCTGATTTTCTGACCACTAACAAGAAGCTTCACTGTAAAGTATCACCGCCTCCTGATAAGGTGATTAAATTGCCGCTCCAGCTCAGATGACTTCAGCCAGCATGCTGGCAGCGCCGTCAATGGCTTGGCTCAACACTGACAGGTGGTAATGGACTTTCTCCCAGTCTCTGGTCTCTTCTGATGACTGAGCGCGAGCGAACGCATCTGCCAGACCGGGGAAAGTGGGTTTTCCAGCACTGCTTGAAGCCCAGATAACATGTCTGTGTGACACAAAGGTACAGCAGGATTCACTGAGGGGGAAGAGGGGTAGCTTCACAAGAAATAAGCAAAAGCCTGCCAACGCAAGCTGATCAATGATTGAATCCATTTAGATATGAACAGTTTTTTTTTTTAAACACAAATAATTTTAATGTCGGTTTTGATGTTTTGTTTTGAGTCACTAAGATTTCATTTAACCCTTGTGCTGTCCTAGGCACTTTAACGTTGGGAGTTGGGTCATCTAGACCCACTAGACAGTGCTCTGAACCTTTTTTCTACAATGATTTGTGATCTTCACTGGTGTCCATGGATTACATGAAATCTTTCCACCTTTATCCACCTTTTTCATGGTAGGGGGAACATGCCAATGTAAGGGTGGGTCATCTAAGATAGCACAAGGATTAATACATTTTCAGTCTGAAAAACATAGGAGTTTCTGATTTTCTGACGTAACATTTTGATTTCTGGGATCAAAGTCACATATTAATACTTAATCTGTTCTTTCATTTTTAAATTTCGAGTGTCTTAGAATTTTGGTCACAGTCCACAAATTCAAATTTTGGGTTGCACGATGACCTGACAACGAGAAGGCACCGGTTTGAATCCCGGCTGGGAGCTTTCTGTTTGGGGTTTGCATGCTCTTCCTGTGGATGTGTGTGCCTTGGCCCAACAGTAGCCAGGACAGGCTCCAGCAACCCCGTGACCTTGAAAGGGGTGTAGCGGTTTGAGAAAATGGACAGATGAAAATAAATTCAGATTTGAAACACTTTTCCTCAGACTTCTGGACATTTTTTTCACCTTTGATTAGCATACCTGAATGCTTACATTTGCCACAGTTTTTATTCCTATTTCATTTAGTGTCTAATAAATGGAGATGTTTAAAAATGTAATCTAAATTATTTCTGACCTCATCTGATTTTAAATAATTTTTACTAAATAGAAATTTCTATTTACTTTATCTAAGATATATTTTGTCATTTTATGCTTTTTTTACTGGTCATTTATTTCTAATATTAATGAGTGATTAGTTTTTTTTGACTATTTGATTTTCGTGACCATGGACTTGACTAATTAGAGCGCTTGCACTAACAAATAATGTTAAATAAGATAAATGCTAATAAATAGAAAATAGTAAAAAAGCATTTCAAACCTCTGAGTTTGTAATGGAGTCTTTTATGGAAAATGTTGTTTTTCTACTTAAAAGTGTAATTTAAATAAAGCTAAGGTTGTTTCCCCAAAATGTTACCGTTTATGAAACAAGCCCTGTTTTCTTTTTTAACAAATTGTAACATTTTTTCTTTACATAATTTAGTTTTAATTCTTTAAAGCTGAAAAAAATAAACATTGTTTTCAGTCTAAAGTCAAGTTTAATGAACCTTTTTACCAAATTCAGACTTAAAGAAAAGAAATAAAATCAGAATTTCCAAAAGCACCAAAAAGCTATTTTTCCCCCAGTGGCCTCAATTTCATTTATATTAAGTCGATGTTAAGTAAGGATAATAAAGATTTTTAAAGAAACATAGTTTTTTTCTCATTTTGAACCTCTTAGCACTAAAAGGAAATGCATGGCAGCATTTATTTTAGCATAGACTCTACAGCTCCATAATGACACACATCACTACCTCTCACCTGAATCCATATTGATCTGGAAAGGCGTAGGGATTTAGGAAAGCTCGGTCGAGTAACATCAGCTGATCGTTGATCCTCCGGGCCTTCAGCGGCCTTAGAAAAAGAAAAAAAAGAGCCAGGTGTTTGACTTTATTTGAGAATAAACTTCTGTTTCAGCTCAAGAAAACAAGTTTAGAAATCACATTTGACCACAAAATGCGTTTAAACCAAGTGAGAACACTTACGTGTCAATGGCCAGATCTGAGCTGCGAATTAGCTCTTCTAAATTCTTGGCTTCTCTACGAAAGTTGGCCACTGCCCATTTAAGTGGTTCTGGGGAAAAATACAGATAAAAGAAGAAATGTTATTGAAAAGACTGATGGATGCCGGCAAAGTTTGCATTGATTAGCATTCACCTTAATTCTTTATTAACATCCTACTGTAGCTCTGCCCCTTTTATTTTTGCAAATTTAATTTTGTTCTGAAGTAACTCTGTTTTTATTAATACCTATAGTTGTTCTCCTTTTGGCAAAATGCCACAGTGAGTCCGCTTTCACTGATTTGCACAGGTGGTTTGGCAGAGATTTTTTATGCCGGATGCCATTCCTCTATTTTATTCAAGCTGATCTCAAACAATGCCAGGGCCAGAAGGAGCAAAGTGGGGACATATGGCAGGTAGAACAGGAAATGAAACTAATCTGAAGTCACTTAATTACAAAAAAAAGCCCCAATTTTTTTGAGTTTAGAATCAAAATATGAATACATTTTTTATCTGACATTTTAAAATGTAGTCATCATTGCTGCCCCTAAATATTACATAACCTGGATTCCAAGAAGCCTCTCCTGAAAATTGTGTTTTTAATATGATGGATATTCTGATAATTAAGCTTAAAATTGTCTTTCTGACTATCTCTTTATTCAAATCATTGTGAATCAGGAGCAGATGAAAAAAAAAAGCTTATTTGTGATGTTGAAAATGCACAAGGCGGGTCACAAGCTCCGTGCTCTGCTCCATTCTGATGCCTCCACGTATAGACAAATAGATCTGTGTGCATCTTTGTTTTTCTTGTCTGAGCTGGAATCTGGCTCTAGACTGTATGACTGGATAGATGCAATAATGCTCGCCAATTTTGTTGTCAGTTATGGGTGACGGAAAAGGGAAGTGGGGTTGCTCTGCACCAGCTGTCCTGTCCACAACTCATAGGTGAATTTCTGATTAGCTACTCCGGATCTGCAGAAAGTATGTGCTAGAAAATGATGCCGTTGTTTTTTTTTTTAAATTTTGGTTAAAAACGACATAAGCACAACTTAAAGACCACAGGGAATGCTTTAAAAATAGAACACAAGATGATCGGAGAGGGACTTTAAACTGTAAAAGTACTGTGATACTTTTGAACGACGACACTTTATGATGCGAGTTCATCTTGATCAGACGATGCCAAACGTCCAGGTCAGAGATGTTTGGAAAAGGTTCTTCTTCAAGTCTCTTTAGACTTTTTTTTTTTTCGAAAGGCGAGGACATGAACCTGTTTATTCTAAATGTGTGGACGCAATATTCTGAAAAAGCGTCACAGAGCTGTGTCAAAAATCCCTTTATCTCGCAGAAAGCAGACATTAGGTTCAACAGGAACATGCTAGAGGATGACTGGAACAGCCCCATGCGCTCAAAGAGGAGTCTACCATATTATTTGTGTATTTATGCTGATTCTGTTCAGGTTTTTAGGGTTTTTTTCTTTTGTCACAGTCATTGGTTGGAAGGTTATCATAAAACTGATCACTCAAGACTCAAGTGTCCTATTCATATAATAAAGTTTAGGAAAACAAACTTTCTTCAAGTTTCTCCAGGACGTTCAATCATCAACAGCATCAAAAAATCAAATTAATTGCTAGTCCCAAAGGAAAACTGACAAAACTCCAGAGAAAATGAATCCAGATGCGTGGATTGGGCGATCTCTCACCCATGGAGATTCCTTTAGTTTGAAGCTGCGCCTCATAAAGGGTCACTGCCTCTTTCAGATACTCCTCCAGACTCTCAGCATAGTCGGTGCAGTTCAGTGGCAGCAGCAGACTGTCAGCCAGTCGGATCAGGATGTTTCCGGCTGTCCTGGCTACAGCTTGATGGCTGACAAATCCTGACAGGAAGAGGAAGCACAAAACCTTTTTTGTGAGACACTTAAAACTGTTTAGAATTGTTCAAAAACTCTGAAATAATATAACATTGAAGTGTATTTATGCAAGACTTATGACACATTTGCAGCAATTAAACTAAAAATCTTACCAGGATCTATATACTTTGAGGCGTAGTCAAAAGTGTCGTACGCCGTGTGATAAGCAGGATA